>LNKV01000033.1:767704-924737 GCA_001465935.1 Clarireedia homoeocarpa | reverse complement strand
CCCCACCCCCTCTACGCCCTCCTCATCCAAGGAAACTTCAACCGATCCACCTCGTCATCACTCCACCCCATCTCATTTTCATCCGCACTATCCTCCCCGCTACCCCTATCCCCATCCACCTCCTCCGCCCCATCCCACTCCTCCAAATCCGACGCGTTCCCCGTACGATACGCATACGCATTCCTTCCAAACTCATCATCCGACTCGACTTCTTCATCTGGGTAGTCTGCTGAGTAGTGGTTTTCGGCTTGGGGTCGGCGTTAGTTTATGGTTTGATTTAAGAAAAGAGGTAAAAGAAAACCCTGTGGTAATGCAAAAGGAGGGAACGGAAACACGACAGGGTGTATAAAAAAAAAGGGGAGAAATTAAACAAGCGCATATGAGATGCATCAAACTCACCATTCTCATCCTCCTCAACATCATCCTCATCCTCCTCCTCTTCCTCCTTTTCATCTCGATAAAACTCATCAATATCTGGCTGGGAATCCAAAACCAATAAACCAAAGTTGATTTCCCTCCCCGTATCCTGTATATCCTCTGCCGGAAGACGAATATACGTATCGATGATATATTCTGAATCAGTATCCATGTCTTCATCCTCGACTTCGAAATCCGACATGTGTTCGTTATCGTGGTCAATTTCCATGCTCGCTTCAGGATGGCGCTCTTTATAGCGGAGAGCGGGTTTCTTGGGCTTGAATTTGGAGGTGGAGAGGAGTTTGTTGGGGGAGCGGGGAGTGCGAGAGGGGGTGGTGGTTGGGGATTGCGATTGCGATTGCGATTGCGATTCTAGGATGTTGCGGCCGATTTCTTGGAGTATATAGGCTTGCATTTGAGCCGCTAAGTCGTCAGCGTCGAGACCCCATGGATTAACAAGTGCGGGAGGTGGTCTTGACTGGGCTGGGGGCTTGGTCGCATCTTTCGGAGGAGCTGATACTCTAGAACTTCGGCCTGGCTTCTTTCGAGGACGCTCCTCTTCATCTTTCGTCTGTAGCACATTTTCTAGAGGTGTAGAAAATCTTGCTGGCGATCCCAATTGCTTCTCCTGAGAGGTCTTTTGTCGCACACGGCGCTCAACAAAGACGGTGGTAGCTTTCTGCGTGCGCTTCCGTATGCCACCATCTGAGGTAGGAGGAATGGTTGGTGTTGCACTTCTCGAAATATGAAATCGTCGCTGAGGCTTTTTGGGACTTCCACTGCTAACTGGATGTTTGACTTCGAGATCTTGCTTTGTGGTGGCGGTTATGGGATGAGATGGAGTACTAGCTGGCTGCCCCTCTTTTTTGGCTTCGTTTATTGTTTGTCCAACTCCAGCAGGCTTTAAGGGGCCCTTGTTTGCTAGACTTCGGGAACTCGAAGCTCGATGGAGAGGTTTAATGCGACGACCGGCTGGTAGGACGGAGTGAGGAGGTGTAGGAGTGTCGGATGGGGGAGTAGTTTGTCTCGAGAAGACGAAATCATTTGCGCGACGTTGGCGTTTCCCGCTAGATTCGTGAACACCTGGAATGCTTTAGTGGTTGGCTGGGACTTGCATGCGGCTACGAAAGCTTACGCAGGAACTCTAAAGGCTCATCTGTAGCTTTTCTCTTGATTTGGATAATCGATGGTGGTAGAGACATGGTTTTGGTGGAGTGATTTGGAGGCGTTGAGTAACGTTTGTGGACGAATGCAACTCGGGATTACTTTTTGTACCAGGGTAGGATCCAAGAGCTGAAGGACTATGCCTATGCCTTGCCTCGACAAAGAGCTTGTTCTGAGATTGTGAAGTTGGGGTTATCGTCGCAGTGAGCTTTGTGGAATTCCCAAAGTTGAGCTGTGGAATTCTAAAAGTTGAGAGCACCGACCTCACATCGGCGTCATTCCACCGAACGGCCGAGCAAATAAAAGCAAAGCAAAGCGTGCCAAAGCAAAGCAAATCGAACAAAATAATTGGCCTTGGGCGACAAGGCCACAAGGCACCGCTCGAGCGAAAGGTTTTAAAATGCACAAGCGAGTGAGTCTTGGGGAGGGAGTCTTTTCTAGCGGGAGCACTAGATTAGATAAGGATAAGGGTTCCTTTGTACTTGGGAGCTATCTAAGGTTACTAAAGTATGCCGGTTAGTTGTTAGTTAGGTCGGACAAGCAAATATGCAAGCAAGAAAAGCAACATGGCACATCGCACATCACATCTTGCATCCGTTCGTTCTTCTTCAATGCAGCATTTCCCCCTTCACCAAGTGAGCTCAAGTATGGTTGTTGTCGAATGATGTTGTTTTTCTGGACAGTCGAGCACGCACTTGGAATGTTTTGTTTGTAAGGAAATGCAAAGATCCATATCCATATCCATATCCATATCCATATCTCATGGCAGCGGGTATATCATGGCAGCGGGTATATCATGGCAGCGCGTATATCATGCCACCTTCGAGGCTGCACGGGTACGAGTAAGTCAAAGTGGTTCAAGCGTGGCATCGGCTTGGAATGCAAGAGCAGGAGAGCATTGCCAACGCTGTCCCACCCACACCTCGCACACCTCGCACAGAAACCGGCCCAACCCAGCCAGCTCCCCTCGCCCGCGCTCATTCGCTGACATGTGCAGTCCTTGGCAGTAGCCAGAACCCAGCAAGCGAGAAAAGACGAGGAGAAGCTTTCAACGTGCACGGTCATTGGTCCAGATTCTTCCATGTTTGTACAGCTGTACAAAGGTCCTCTGTCCTCGACCGTTTCCCATAGATACGAGATACGTCGAATGCATTCAAGCAAGCTCCTTCCTACGAGTCGGGCACCCCTCCCTTCTGCTTAACCGTAAAGTACGAAGTAATAGATTAATCATAAAATAGTCTTTGCTACGACTTGATTGCGATGCCCATCCTCTGTCCTTCCGTCTGTCCTTCCGTCTATCCTTCCGTACCATGTTGCAATGTCTCTCCGGAAACATCACCAGCCCCATCATCCACCGGCACGAAACGGCACGAAAGAAAGCACGACTGTTCAACTCTTCCAACTCTTCCAACTCTTCCACTTCCCGTTACTTTGCATTTGCGTGGAGTCTCGTTGATGGGCCCTTGTCTCTGATCCCGGTCGCCCAACGTCCTATCAGCATCTAGCATGACGCAACCGCATTTATGGACTCTGATAGACTCGTCTCCACTTTCACGGCATCCCATTGAAATCTTTCCTATCACCCCCCCCCCCATCCTCCCATGCAATTCGCTATAAAAAGTTACCTCGACAGACCGCGATCCTTTATTGAACCTTCACAAATCACCTGTCGCAGTTCTTTTGCAATTGGAGCCGTTCAATCCAGTCGGCAAAGTATCCAGGTATGAGCAAAAGCTTCCCTTCGTTTATCCGCCCCATGTTGTTGTTCTTTCCTGCGCGAGGCCACATCTGCCTGCTTCCTGCTTCCTGCTTCCTGCTTCCTGCTTGATCCGGAAAGCGTCTTCCTTCATACAAGGTAAGCTATCTGGGTCCCCACCATCCACGTTGGTGAACTGCGCCAAAAAAAAAAAAAAAAAAAAAAAAAAAATATGTGTTCTTGACTTTTTGTTGAATGTCATTCCTCTACGATTGTCATTCTCTTGCCCATCTGTATCTTCCGAGCTTGATAATTCTCCCTTGATTAATTCACTTCTTCAAGCCTTCAAGCCCTCAACATCTATGAAACATTGTTAACATTCCGTTGTTTGCTTTCTAGAATACCTATACCTTAATACACGTGGGCAACAAGTAATGCTGTGTTATAGGTAACGAGCGACATCATGGCTGAATCAAACAAAACTTCCGTCGTCATCGAATACTCCAAGCCTGGAGTAGAACCTCCAATCTACGTGGCTGGCTCATTCTCATCATGGCAACCACTACAGATGGAATTCACGGATGATGCGGAACATGGCCGGAAGTTCACAAGAAAGCTGGAGGTCGAGGAAGGAAAAGAATATCAATACAAGTTCCGACTCGGTGATGGAAACTGGTGGGAGTTGGATGAGAGTGGTCCGACAGGTATGATCTCTGCTTTCTTTCTATCCTCGAACTCCCCCCCCCTCGTCTCAATACACAGCCGAGCGATTGGAGGTTTGTTCCTTCGTTATCTAACGTAAAGTTGTGTGATCTGGACATTCACCTTAAATTATGTGGGTTGAAGCTAACATTCAGATGTCTTGTAGTCACTGATGAGAGTGGAAACCGAAACAATCTTTTGGCAGTCCCGATAAAGTCGTCTGAGCCAGAGAAGACCGAGTCCGACCCCAAAGAGGACATTGCAGAGAAAGCAGATTCGTCTTCGATACCTAGTGGGGAAAAGGACGAGCCAATCTTGGAGAAGCACACAGAACCATCTTCTACTGCTGAATCCGAAGACGCTCCAGCGGTAGTCAAGTCCGATGAAACAGAGACACCTGCCGAACCCCATGCAGAAATTCCAACGGCGGAAAAGCATGAGGGCGAGCATCAGGAGAAATCCCCGGCAGTCAAGGATGCAGAACCCAAAGAATCTCTCCCCAATGGTGGTCATGAGGCAGAAGACATTGACACACATGATGACACACATGATGGAGCAGATGATGAGATATCTTCCAGAGCTGATTCTGCAGTCGAACTTACTGAAGCTTCTCAACCGAAACTACACGAGAATGAATCATTCGCGGATGTTGCTAAGTCGGAGCCAGCCTCGGTTGATGCATCAGCAAGTGCGAAGCCTGAAGAAGCCGTCGAGGAGCACGAGACGGTCGATGCTGTATCTGAGCATCCCCATGCCTCGGAAAACGCCGAGAAGGATCAAGCACAATCCGAACCTTCTGCACCGGCAGCACCCCAGGAGGATTCATATGCAGAAATTGTTCAGCATGACTCGGCCGATCAACAAGCCCCGGTCGCTAAAGAAGATGATGTCGAGGAAACCAAATCGGAGCCACACTCTTCTCACTTGGCCCAGCTTGAAGGAGACTCTAGTTCAGACGCTGTCCAGGACGAATCAATTGACAAATCAGCCAAAGAATCTGCTGATGAGCCTGTGACAGCTACCAAGAAAGATGATGCTGAAGAGGAACAGTCAGAACCTACCGAAGCCAAAGAGGAATCATATGCAGACGTTATTAAGCATGAACCTACTAACGAAAATGTCAATGAGCCTGCGACGATGAAAGAGGAAGATGATACCGAAAAAGAACCATTGAAGGTAGAAGACGCTACTGAACAAGAAAAGCCAGAGACAGGGCATCATGAAAAACCAGAAGACAACGAAGAATCTTACGCAAACATTGTCAAGCATGAAACTCCTCAAGATTCAACAACGAAAAAGACTGAGGGTGCTGAACCTGACCATGTCTCTCTCAGAAAGGATGTAGTCACTCCAGAACCTGCAGAGGTTGCAGCTGATGTTGCAGATTCCGCCGCCTCTTTGGATCGTGAGCCGCCTACACCTCCAATGTCGGATAGCGAAGCTGGAGAGATTGGCTACCGGCGATTGTCCCATACACCAATTGGTGAAGTCGCAGATACTGCCGCAGAAGTCGCCGAGACTGCAGCTAAGATTGATTCCCCAACAAAGGTTAGTTTGTTTAAATCTGGATGAGGTGCTTACAAATTACTAATACTTTCCAGCCAACTTCAATTCAACTACCAGCCAATGAGGATGAGGTGGCTAAAGATATTGATGATATAACCCCGGGATCTGGCCTAGCAACACCATTCGAAGAACAAGTACCAAAATTCCCCCACGAATGCAATGGACCTCCTACACCGGAAGATATACGAGACCACCATGCAACTCCTGTTCAAATTGCTATACGGACTCCTCTGTTCCAGGAATACGATCCTAATGATCCTGGACTCGAGCCATTCCCAAGTGACTATAATGGCATAATGCAGCACGTCAAAAGGCTTGAGACCAGAATGAGTGAAGATCAGACATCGGCAAAAAGCATATCTTCCGACCACCTTGGGGACAACGAGGATGCCGTGTTACCAACTCCATCCCCTCGATCTCTTGCTCAACAAGGCTCCCCACCACTGGGTTCAATCGCTGAAGAGAATGCGGAGGGCGATGGCCAAGATAACTTGACCCCGCTGGTCGACGAAAATTCAGAAGTCGTCAAGGATCCTGGTAGCACCAATAAAGCAGGTAAAGAAGAGGAAGAGGTTCCTCAAACAAAAGAAGATGAGCCAGTTGAGGAATCTCCAAAAGGGACATCTGCGCCATCAGAAGTACCAGAGCGTGATCCTTCACCAAACACTCTGGAGGAACCAAAACCAACTCTACCAGACACACCTTTTGTTGAGAACAAGGAGATAACTGCTGCAGACTCGGCCGCAAAAAGACTTGCCGGTGGACAAGGACCAGATATTACAATTCAACCAGCAACTCCCGGCTCGAGCGTGAACACGGCCGATCCTATCGCCAAACCAACTGGCACGAAATCGACATCATTCGCAGAGACTAATGATGAATCCCAATTACGAGCTCGAAAACAGCCGCCCCCTAAAATGCCCGAGCGTTCAATCACACCAACCTCGCTTCACTCGGTCGGTAACAATGACAAGTCGAGGAATTTCTTGAAAGCATTCTTCCAAGTTGTATTTGTGGATTGGATTGGAGGGTTTATTAAGAAATTGTGCGGTGGCGGACGTCACACGTAAGGACTTCATTATCCAATACTTTTTAGATTTCTTACTCTCTTTTTTCCCCCAACGATACCCAAAAAAAAAACTTTTTTTTATTTGACTCACTTGACTCCTTCCCATCAGGCTGATCGGTCACATCACAAATAGGCTGTTAGCCGTTTCCGCTACCGTCGTCGTCGTTATTGCACCTGCTTTGTACTTTTTTGCTTGAAAAAAATTTCTGATTCGATTCGGATCTTAACTCCACTCAGCGCGTTACGCATTGCTTGCCAGAAAATCATCTGTCTTTTTTTGCTATTCACACTCAAACATACGAAGAAACGATTGGGGGATATTATTTCGAAGGCACGGGAAGGAGGGGGGTTAGGAAAGGGTATTGCAGGGTCAGGGTAGGGCAGGGTTGGGGAAGATGTTGATAAATTGGTGTTGAGAGATTTTAATAGGAGTTTTGACCTTTGTATCATATGGCCCCTTCATGCTTTTAGTATTGACCGAGAAGTAATGAATGAAGAGTGATTTTGATACTTATAGAAGGGTACATGACGGTATGCTCGTTTGGGCTTGTCCTGTGGAATGAACGTATTTTATACAAGTGCCTCTTGGAAGGATATTGTTTGTTGCACTGAGGCTATGTCTGCAGCATACTATAAGTGTCGGTGAATGAACCAACTATATATCTTTACATAGTAAGATCTACACGACATCATCTCCCGAGAAAACGTGCTTGCGTGCTTGTTTTGGTGGTTGGTGGTTGGTGGTTGGTGGTTGATGTGAATTGGTACTGTACAGAACAAGTCGAGTTCAACATAACATATTTTGATACTGTATCTAATTCTCCTCCTTCCGTTGAGGGTTTGGCTAAGATGCAAGCAGATAGTTTAGATGCTTGGTCTTGGGTAGGATGGATATGTTTTTTTTTTTTTTTTTTTTTATAGCTGAATTTGGTTTTTGCTTTGCTTTGCTTTGAAGTTTGGATGTGTTTAGGATGGGATTTGGAGGTGGGAATGAATGGGTAGGGCTGGGGTGATTAGTCAGCAGTGGACCCTGAATTTAGTTTCGAGAAGCGCATTTTAGAAGTCAAGATAGGAGACAGACTATATAGTATACCGACTTACTATTCTTTACACGTTCTCTAGTTTGTCCATATTTTTATGTTCATTGTGAATATTATCTCATATTTACGTCAAGAATTCTTTTGAGATGTGAACAAGGAGGCAGTGCAATTGTCAAATTCATATCGTTTCGCGTCGCATCCACAGTACGATATGCCTTCAAGCGCTGCAGAATAAGACGATTGAACAAATACACATCAAAGAAGAAAACGATATCTACGACTGCAAATGGGAAATCGTATTCGAAGTTCATGATATCTCCCAAGAGATTCTTTCAAAATGTCTTCACGATCTTCACCACGCTACCAGCAAGTTCCTCAATCCTCTCTCGACGCTGAAGACCCCTCCAATGAATTCAAAGATAAACCGCTTTCGCCCCGCCGTTTACCACTTTCTGTCTACTTGCGGAAGATAAGAAGAGTCTGCAGGCCGACCTATATCTTCCTTTTCCTCGCCATCTTCCTGTTCTGGCAAGTAACCTTCAACGCAAGCTACACCAATCCTCCTCCATTCACAATACCCACCGACGAAAAAGTATACATCGCGACGAACATCGTGAGCAAGGAACTCATAGATGGAGTATGGGGCGAACGATTAGTGGAATTAGTCGATACGATTGGACGGGATAGAGTCTATGTTAGTATATACGGCGGACCTAAAGATGCGTTGAGTCGATTGGAAGAGAAGCTCCATGGCGTGCAGAAGAGTATCATCTGCGAAGACGACGACCCGATCGATCTTTCGAGTCTCCATCGCATTACGCTACCGAGTGGACAGAAGAGAATCAAGCGGATTGAATATCTAGCGGATCTGCGAAATCGAGCGATGGATCCGATGACGAAGGGATTATTACCAGAGAGGTATGACAGAGTATTGTTTGTCAATGATGTTTGGTTTGAGGTGGAGGGCGCGTTACGATTGCTTTGGGGAACAATGGTCAATGAGCATGGAAAGGCGGAATACAAAGCCGTTTGTGGGGCGGATTTTGTTGCGAGCTGGAAATACTACGATACGTATGGGACGAGAGATGCGGAGGGTTACAGTATCGGCGTTCCGATTTTCCCATGGTTCGGCAGCAAAGGGGAAGCCAGGACGAGGAAAGATGTTTTGGAAGGTCGAGATGCCGTTCGGGTTAAGAGCTGCTGGGGCGGAATCGTCGCATTTGATGCGCGTTTCTTCCAGACCCAAATCACCAACACAACAGCCGCAAATTTCCCACTAGAGCCACAAACCTCGATCCCCGATCTCCCCGTGCGTTTTCGCTCTGAGCCGGAAAATTTCTGGGATGCTTCCGAATGCTGTCTCATCCACGCAGACATCATCGCCACGCCCCCGTTCCCGGATTACACGCTGAATACGAAAGAGGAATGGGGTGAAGGGGTGTTTATGAATCCGTTTGTGAGGGTGGCGTATGATGGAGGGACGTTTGCATGGTTGGGATGGGCGAAGAGGGGAGAGAGGTTGTTGGGGTGGGTGCAGTGGTTGGCGAATTGGGGGGCGAGTATGCCGGTTTTTAATGATAGAAGGGGGGAGAAGGAGGGGGAGGTGGTGAGGGATAGATTGTGGGTTAGGAAGGGGGATGATGTGGAGAGGGCGATAAGGGAGGCGGGAGGGAGGGCTGTTGATGGGGGGAAGGGGAAGAGGGACTTGGGTGATGAGGAGGGGACGTGGCAGGGTTGGGATTCGGCTGGGGTTGGGGGTTTGTGGGGTGGTTTTTGGAAAAGAGATGATGGGAATGCAAATACGGGTTCTTTCTTATCACATGATTCACCCGATAAGAGCACAGGAGTTGCAGGGCAGATGCACAAGCAAAAAAGAGAATACATCCAAGGCACAGCGAATGGGAATCAGCCGAAATCAAAGGATTATTGGAAAAAGGAGGGTTTTTACGTGGATTATGAGAGGGTGGCTAGAAGGGGGGGATATTGTGGGGTTAGGCAGTTGACGATTTTAAGAGAGGGGGATAAGAAGGGGGATGGAAAGGTGGAGATGGGGTGGGAGAATTTGATGGGTGAGGTACCTGTTAGGGAGGGGTCGTAGACTAGAGGGGAGTGAGAGGGGGGGGGGGGGAGATGAAAGGGGAGGAAGTGATACTTTTGTATATATATACTTGTATTTATTCTTTTTTCCTTCCCGGCAAACCTTTCTGTCTTGTAGATAGACATCTCAACAGGACGAACATGAATGAATGAATCAATGAGAAAGAAAACAAAATAAGTTGTTGGAATTAAATTGAGATTAAAATCAACAAATAAATAAGAAAGACGAGAAAATGAAATGAAATAGAGTTAGTTAACTTATGTATATGCTTAAGGATTACGACGGGTATAGCTGTATAGATGGATGGATGGTTATATATATGGCGTCGGCTGGACTGAGATATGGGGGTCTCTTTTGGGATGGGAATTATGGGATGGGATGATGGGTTGGGGTAGGATGGATAGAGGGGGAGATGGGGGGTGATGGGGGAGGAAGTGTTTGTGTTTATCTCTTACTTATATTGATATATTGATGGGGTTGATGGTCGTGCGGAATTGTGTTGTGGTTTGGGTTGGAGGATTGGTGTGTATATTGGGGTTATGGTTGTGGTTGTGGTTGTGGTTGTGGTTGTGGTTGTGGTTGTGGTTGTGGTTGTGGTTGTGGTTATGGGATCGAGTATGGAATTGAGTATACGTTGAGTTGGGTTGTGTGGGTTAGTTGTGTGTTGAGTGGGTGGTGCGTTGAGTGGGTTGTACGTATTGTGGTCTATGTATATGAAATCTATTTCTGAGTGTGGGACTGGGGCTTGGCGGATGAAGAAAGGGTAGGAAGAGGAGGCATGATATGAGGAGGTGTAGGAGAATAGAGAGTGGATAGGGGAAGAGGTGAAGGGAAGGACGAGGTAGAGATGGAGAAGAGATGAAGAGATTGTGGGGGGAGGGGATAGGTGAAGGGAATAGGAGTGATAGTAGAGTAGAGTAGAATATATCATTTTCTTTTATGTAGAAAATGGGGGTTCTGTAGATAGTAGCGGGATAGAGAGCGTAACGAAAGTAGAAGAAAGGGAGTTGTAGTTGTAGTTATTGCTGTGGAGGCTTCTTAGTGGGAATTGGCGGGGCAGGCGGAGTTTAGGACTGGTTGGTGGTTAGATGGCGGGGTGGAGAGTTGACCGCCCAATTATCTGTAGCGGCATGTATCTAGGTTATTAAGAAGCGATTTGAGGAGGAAATACAACCGGTGTATGCTATACGGTGGACTTAGAGATGCAGTATAGTAAGTAGAATTTAGTTGAGAACGAAAGTCGTAGGGTAATCTGCTAGAGAGAAGATAGATAGCTTTACGTAGTAAGGCACTACAAAGGTTAATCGATAAAGTATTAGAAAAGTAGTCTTTATAACTTAAAGCATAGATAGACATGGAGGAGAGCAGGAAAAAGAGAAAGGAAAGAAGATAGAGAAAGAATTGTGGAAAGGGAGGATTGTGAGTGAGCAAGACGGAGCGCGGATCTTTCTTATCTCGGTGTTTATGAAGGGGGAAGAAGTGTTTGGTAATGGCGACCTACGTTGAATATGACGCCTGGAAGTAACTTATTTTTGAGAAGAGATGCGGCAAAGGCAGAAGTTCAGCACGTAAGTTGATGTGAATTAAGTGATTGAAAAAGATAACTTTATTCTAGTGGCTATCTATGCCCTTCGACCATGGTAGAGAACTAATATGATTGAATACCAATGTGAAAAGTTTTATACTGATGACCTGAATATTTGATTCTTGAAGCTGTAGAAGAAACTTAAACTGGCAGTCTATGCTGCTCGGACTGTACATCGCATGCAAAATTCAATGTTCGATGAAGCGAGTGCCTTCTATGGATCTGTCTAGAACCAGCCAGCCATATAGTGAAGCTAAAGTTCGGTTTCCTCTCCTTTTTCTGTTGTCCAAAACAACGAGCGGGAGTTCATGCACTTCATTCATCTATTGAAAAGGGTAGAGTAGTGACATGACTGATGATTGACATGGCTGATGATAAGAAAAAGCTTCGACGGGGAAGTGTGAAACCAAATATAAGCCGCAATTGTCACTTCTCTAGAAGTGGCGTCACTTTTGGAGTTTTCACAGGAAGAGACAGACGGGTACGTAGTCGATCAGGCAACTACCTACATATGCAGTCAAAAATGGAATTTGCGAAAAAGTAAGCCGTTTGAGAACAGGTGGTGGGAGCAAAGCCTCACGGTAGTGAGTCATACCCATAAGAACAATGCCCGATGCACATCAGAGAATAAACTGTATGTGCTCACAGGATGAATGATGCAGGAAGCGGTTATCCCCTCATGAGATTGGAACATAGGGTGTTGGGCTGGAACGGCGGTGAGAGCACGAAAATGGAAACTATTTTGTAATAAGTTTAGTAATCCTAAATTGAGGTTCACAAGAGAATGATTGAGATTGAGAATGTTTGCATATAATTACGAGCGGAAGTGAAAAGGGATCGATGGTTTCCAGACGAGGCTGCAAGAACTAAGAGTGCTGAAAAGGCCGGTACCAGGGTAGGGGCAGCTGCACTTGCTCTCATAATCCGTAAAACATACAGTTCAACAAAAGGAAAGTATACTTCTGTAATAGTGATTCCGCATACCTCGAGCGTGTGAAGTTCTTCCGGTACATATCGCTCACAATTCACAGCATGATAAAGCACAACCCCTATGCTACCAACGAGGAGCTACAGTTTGTAGCTCGGCTCGATATCAGAATAGCTCGTTTTCGATAGATGGCGAAGGAGGAACCATGCCTGCAGTCCCTGCGGAACGAAAACGAGTTGCATGAGATACAAAATTTGATCAAATCAGGTTAGCACCACTGCCACCTCCTTTGGAACTATTGATAAACACAGTTTATCGAGTCGACAGAACTACGCCGACGGAGCATGGGGAGGAACTACTAAAGACATAAATCTACAGCAGAAAAGTGCCAACGTTAGATGAGTAAAAACAGGCAGACGGAGCATGGCTGATTCCTCAATCAGCACTGTGATCTCTCCCTGGCAAGATATGGGCGCTTTTTGTTGGTGAACTAGACCGCTTGGCATGTTCGAGCCATGAAATGAGGGGTATTGCAAGACTTTTAAGAAAAATGCGATAGTTTGATGCGAAGAAAAGCTGAACTTTCCTATCGCGGAGCAGACACTTGGATTCCCTGATGCAGGCATCAATATCCAGTGATGTCGCAGATACGGTTGCGAAAAGAAACTTCGGTGTAAATGAAAGGGGTGGGTGGTCGAAACCCGGAACTGGGAAGTGGTGTTCCCAATGCCCACTGTCGAGCTCTTTTCGTAAGAAGGCTAAGACGGCAAATGCAAAACGATGCACAGGGCAGTGGTGTAAGTATATTCATGATCACTTTTCAAGCAAATGAAATGCTCATTCAGCTTCTTCACCGCTGCTAGCAGAGCTGACCTCCCATGCATAAGGCAGTCTGTCAAAGGGATCGATAATTCAGATCACTCGCAGGTAATTGCATGATACTTCAGTATCTTAGGCACTTACACTCATCCGCGATGCAAAAGCTGCTGCAGGTGATAAAAGAGATGTGGGGAACCCTCATTTGATAAAACTACTCAGCCAAGCGATGCGCAGCTCATGCAAGCCACTGAGCCCTTTGAGACCCTTGGATCTTGATTAAAAATCAATCGCTTGGTGTAGGAGCAAGAATTTAACTCCGGGAGTGGCACTGCTTCCCGGGCGATCTTCGCTTGTTGAAGCATGGTTATCGACGCACTTTCGCCTCCTCCTCAAAAGAGAAAGCCAGCGAATCAAGACTCAAAGAGACAAGAGGCCCTACAGCCTTCCACAATTTAGAGATGTGGCTATTGCAGGTCGGGCTCATGGAGGAAGAATGATGATATTTGCCGCAATCCTTATCACAAATCAAGCCGCACCACGCCACCAAAGGTACATGTTAATCGCATTCGTGTCCACCGACTTTATCCTTCCAGCAAACCCGGTATGTCTGATCGAGTCGGGAACAGATTGAGTCTAGATCCCGTCATCCTGTACATAATTCTCAAGTAGACATCTCGCAGCTCCGTACGAGAGAAAGAGGTTCGTGCATGGCATTCCGCTCTCTAGGTCGTGGATACAACCCGAAAATGTATTTTGGACTTTATTTTCCTTGGCCTTGAAAGATTTGGGGCTAAACTACTTCACCATTAGCAAATTCTTTCCAGAGCGACGACGAACAAGGACAAAGCTAATATACTTCAATCAATGTACTGAGGAAACAAATCCTAAAAGCGATCTCCATCCAAGTCATAGACCACTCTAGACCATTGAAACGGATTTGAGGCCAAGTTACATATCACTGACATCAATAATATGCGTGTGGGTTGTTCTGCATGTGGGATGTTCCGCTGAAGGCTGACATTCCACTTCCTGGACAGCATGCGACTCTCATGCGTAGTGCCCAATCCTAAGTCGGAAATATGATCGCGAGGATAGCACAAGATCGAGCAACTTCTGCGAAAAGAATGTGAATCATTCATCTCTAGCTGACAGGTCATAGAGAATATTCATGCATTTTCCTTGTTCATAAAAGAGAGAGATCATTAGTTGCGTCAAGATTTGTACAAGCGTACAACATCGAAAGACATTGCGGAGTGAAGAAAGAAAAAGCACCCGCGTAACTACGAGCGAGCACGAGCTTGCGCATGCTGGTATGCACGAATTAAGAAGTACAGCAAAACCTTGCGGTAGTATTGAGGTACATCGCAAAGCTAGCACAACCTTAATCTACCCCTGTTTGGAGAAACGACAAGTCGATGTCAGCCTGTCTTCTCCCGCCGCCGGTCCGGTTACTGTACGCAAATAGTTCATTCAATCTGTTTACAGCCAAGTTTAACGTTTGGAGGTTTCGTGGAGGAAGAGACTCAGTCGATGAATGCATTCGAATCTCTCCAATCAGGCTTACGACGTCGTTCAAGGAAGTCCTCTATAAATCGCGCACTGGGCCATGCAAATACATCTGCGCAATCCATAATGACCCCTAGGCCCTGTCCTTATCCCCTTGACTACCATACGCGACTTCCCCACCTTATTTTTGGTGAGGTCGCGGCAGTCAAGGGGATAGTACATTATCCTGGCCGCTCATCACTCGCGGTTCGCAATACTTTCCTTTTCTTTGATTAGCATGCCTCTAGTATTTTGTGATTCGTTGAAAGCATCCATGGAAGCAAACCTGATCGAAAATTCAATCTGGGAACAGGCACGGCAAGCTAAGTAGTCTTTGCAGTGCGGAAACTGTGGAGAAAAAAGGGTTCGCGGCGTAGAAGTATCCTAGCAATCTCTGCGGTTGAGTCTGGACCCCTTGATGGCCCCCTCGTTCTCCCTCCAGAAATCATTCCAGAAATCATAAGTTCGTAAGATACAGATGATATGCCTCTCCACAGAGTGACCGGGAAAATGTTGAAAGTGGTTAAAGGTTAACGGTCATATCCGCTTCTATCAATCAAATGTACTGTAATCTTCCAAAGATTATGAATTCTGGTAGATGGAATGACTTCACCGCTCATCGAATTCGGCCATATACGATTACCATTGTGTTGCATCAGATTAATGCTGTATTTCTATCAGAATATCAGTCAGATTCACATGTCTCTTCCTATGATCAAAAAGGAAAACAAACCCTACGTTGCATTTCAGGACCTTAAATGTAATTGGGTATGCGTTGTAGCTCTTAGGCTTGAGATGAAAGGGCCTACCTAGACTTTCAACTTTCCTTACGTGCGCCTTGCCCCGCCTCTTCTCCGGGCTGAAAACACTTAGTTCTGAGTGATGGAGCCAAGATAGTAGAACTAATATCGTTATCGGATATGTTTGTGCGACCTTTCGCGCCTGTTCCATGGCTAAAATTTAGCATTCGAGTCACCTACATCCAATGGAATCTCCCGCGAGCCTCGTCTTTCGCTCTCATTGAATAATTGCCATTCTTTGTGCTCCTCTGGCCTGCTTTCGCCCCTTTCGCCACTAACTTTTTGAGCTGTTTGATCCATGTTTTCATTTTAGTACACTAAAATACACTATCTGGGGATTTCCCACATGAATATGCTTCTTCTTGCTTTCCTACTCCACATGTTTATTTTGTACCAAGCTTACACGGAACGGCTAAGAATAAAATGAGAGTATCCATTTTCTTCCATAATATTGCTGCACTCAGCCTGTTGGCAGTAAACATCCGTTTGCTCAGCTTCCTTGCCTCAATTACACGTAGATACTCAGATAAAACAGCCTATAGACCAGCCGGGGCAGCTCAGCTTCCTCATTTGTGCAACTGCATACGACAGCAACATTTTGTTGGTTGGAGTCAATCAGCAATGCATTCAATTAGCTTACCAAACTGTCGGGTCCGAATTTGACAGGATCCTTTTTGATCATCTGATGTTACATCTTGTTCCGTTCGTAGATTATCTTCCTTGTCCCATAGGTAAATGTGAACGGATGACTAACTCAAAAAGGAACCCCTTTGAAAAGTAATAGTCATCTCAAAATCGACATGCTGCTGATGAGAGGAGGTCTCAATGCTCAAGACGAGAAGCAAATGCGCCAATGAAAGCGCGCGGTAACAGAAGCGCAAGTGCGGCAACTTCATGAAAGGGGTCTTCTTTCAATGAGAACAGCCAAGGCGTCAAGTAATCTTCAAGCAGGTAGAGTTTGCGGTAAGTGCGGTAAAGTATCACTGAGTGGTAGTAGGAACGGTCTGTGCACGTAGCACGTCCTAATCTATCCCCGCTAGCCCTCTTTTTACTGACATGGGTTCGGGGCAATACGAGGAAATTTGTGATAGAAAGCACTTGCCAGTCCAAAGGAAAAGTCTGAGCCATACAACGAAAAGAGTTCTTCGTTAAATTCTTCAGAATCGCAAAAGTCTGGTAAGTTAGTGTGAATGTACACACGTAACCTGCATATTCTTTCGATTCGTTAAATCCCAACCAGAGTTTGGTTGTATCAAGTCGTTGCTCACAAGCTGGGTGTCAACTACGTATAACTAAAGATTTGGTAAGGCTATTTTTATTTCATAATCTACATTTAGCTCCAACTGATACATTGGAGGAACAGTAGAAACAACTCGAAGAAGTACCGCTTCTGCACTAAGAAATCACTGGAGAAGATGGTTCTTTTGCCATTACGTGTCACACACTTACTGCTCCAATCTTATCGATCCCTCTCTCTCATTCACTTAGCAAGTCGCAGCACAATTCGCTCTCAGAATGCCAACAGTTTCCACACCTTGGCCGTAGGATTGAAGAAAACCCAGAGCTACGGTACTCCGGTAGCTTATTACTAAAAACAGTTTACCTCCGAACGTTCAAACTGATTAGAAATTTTGGTAAGGACACCCTGCCAAATGTCTCTCAACAATATAAACATAACTGAGCCCTCACAAAATGTGAAAAACGACATGTCGGTAACCAGTTGACAGGCAAGAAATATAATGCCTGTCCTTGTTTAATTTGTAAAGAATATTGAGAGAGCCTGATGCCTCTCCGCTTCAGCCGATTCACCATCTCTCGTACAATAGCCTGGCGTTTCTATCTATACTCCCCTCCAGTGTTGCACAAGACGCAAGTTGGTTCCATATTGGACTTCGCCACCTAAGGCTGGGGTTATAATTCATATGCTTGGTCTATCGGTTCAAGCCTCATTCACGATCAGAACCAAGCTCTGCGTGACTTACTTTACTTCCGTTTATCTTCAAGACTTTGGGTCTCTTGGGTATATTACTCGCTTTCCTGCATCACAAGTCCTTCTATTCTATATCAAACAACTTTTCAAATATAATTTTCCTTACCATCATGCGAATGGAGTCATCATCTAGACGAAGTTCTTCCGCAATGGAAATCTCTTCCATTATTAACAACACCGAAGACGTCACTTCAGACAAAATGAGCATTACGATGATGCTGAACCCTTCCGACATAGAACAAGAAAATGATCAGTCTTTGCACCATGTCGAAGAATTTGAGAATTCCGGAAGCAGAGAACAGCTCGAACTGCCCATTCGTGAGCATTCTTGGTACATTCAACAATTATCACCAGTTGTAGTTGGTTCTTTCCAGGACCGCCAGTCTCTACTTGAGCGCCCAGAAACTCATACTGTCAACCGACCAAGAAGACAGCTTCCAAGCGTCCCTTTACATCAACGCCCCTTGGCTCACAGCCTGGCTTCTTTCAATCACCCCTCACTGCCTTATTTTGATGATCATAATCACGGAAGACATCATTATTTAACTTCGCCACTCTTACGCCATGCTCATCATTCGCGGTCTCGTACCAAACCAAAGTTTGCTAAGGTGCATCATAGCAACAAAGCTTACACCGAAGAAGAGGTCGATTTTATTCGATATCACAAAGACGACTTAGGTCTCAAATGGGATCCACTTTTGCTTGTCTTCAAAAGAGCCTTCCCTGGACGCTCTCGAGAGTCAGACCAGTGTCTTTCGTCAAGGTACTATAGGGCGAACAAGTTCAGACTCTTCGATGAGAACGGTAAAGTCATGCGAGATGAGAACGGAAAGATCATGTATCTTTCCGCAAAAGTTCGAGGACGTGGCACACCAGAAGGAAGGGAGGAAGGACTGCCCTATACACTTGTGCAGGTGTCTCCACAGAGAGGTCTCAAGTACTCTTGGGTCAGGGAGGTACACAAAGAAGAGATGAGAATACTTGCGGCAGAGATGGGCGATGAAGCAAGAGGTATATGGCGTATTCTTTGTTTAGTATGAAGGTATAAACTAATGAATCGATAGAACGCATGAACTCTGCCAGAGCACAGAAACTGAGGAAGGAGAGGCAAGAAAGGCCAAGAGAGTCGGGACGGGATAGATCGTCAAGCGTCTCTGTGACTGATGATTCTGAGTCTTCTACTGCTGGCAGCCCCTCGCAGTATCGTGCTTCACTCTGAAAGCTACTCCACTTCGTTTCCTCTCTAATGATTCATGAACCGAAAATCCACAGACTGTAATTATTAAAAAAAAAAAAAAAAATCAATGGTGCTTGGGACCTTGGAATGAGCTTGTTTACATTTTTTACTGGCGGCTTCAATGATTTTGTGTCATCGATACTCCATGTCTGGCCGTGAAATACTCTTATTACTTGTTTGGATTTTGGTCTCTAGTATTATTAAAGAACACAGACCAAGAATATTCTACACCACAAACTACATGCCCTGCTAACTCCGAGTATGACGCGTGATATGATTGTGTGATTCCCAATTAGCTTTACGGTTTTCAGCGTTAGACAGCATGTACTCCTGATAGCACCAGACAGACTTCAATAAAACAACCAGTAGTTCATGGATTATCATAACGCTGACTCTATCCTCAACACCTAATTTGAATAGGGATTGAAAGCATTTGCTTTTACGGCTCATTTCAAGCCAGTTCCACGACCGGGAATTTGGTTGTCCACCACAGAGTTTCAACGTAGAAACTATTATTATGCACTTTCTTACTATGCACAGTATTTTAGTCATCCAAAGATAAAACATCTTGAACTATAATCTAGGGTTTTACTATACACGTGTTTATCTGCGAAGGTCTGCAGTTATTAACCCTATACCTTGGTATTCTAACTCATCTCGCGTTGGACCCTAATCTGAACAGCTTTCTGTGCAAAAAGCTGTTGAGCCAACAGACAGGATATTAAAAATGCCTTTAGTTTATGCAGTTTTTAAGTAGACGAACAAATAGCACATCGACTCAGCCTTGACGTTCAAAAGCTTGGAGAAGTATAGTACCTCTTCATCACTTTGCCACGCTTAGGAAATGTAACAATGAAATGAACCAGTAGAGTCGTCTAGCTCAATCCTTTAGCATTCTCCACTCATCTACAGCCACTAGGGCGAGAGAGAAGTCACCACTGTATGTTGACATGATCGGCTATAGACATGCGTTCACCACTTCGTTCATTCCTTTAATCACGTCAAATCATAGTCACAATTTCTGCACATTAATATATATTTACGATCTAATGGGAGATATAGTCAGAAGTGCCGATTTCACACGACTCATGTGGAGATTTGCTCCATAACTAATCCATACAAGAATGCATATGAGTCCCTGGACTTATACAAGACTGCCTCCAACACTTCCTCAATGTTATGGACCTGTTATTGGATAACCAGGGGACCTTAGGTTCAGGGCTAGTATTGGCTATAGTAGAGCCCCTGTAGATCACGTGACTAATCATTATAATCAGTAGTGATCCAAGTGACCCACAGAACACGGAGGTCTATATAAACAGTTGTTATTTCCTTAGTATATAGAGTTTCGTGCTCAACTCAAATAGTAATTCTATCACTTAGTTACTACTCGACATTATAGCGTTGATTAATCCCCTACTTGACTGCTTCGATACGAACCCTACTGCCTTCTACCACTTCCATGTGATTAGGAGGTCGACGATGTAACACTCAACTCTCTCATTTGTCGTCTATGCAGCTTGGAAGCTGAGTTCCTGCGACTTAGCATCATGAGTTGATGACTTGGATGCATTCAACGCTGGCTAATTTATCCCAGGCTCAAGCGCACTACGCTCACCGAAGTTCTTACCGGGAATGTCAATCGTCACATGTGATATGAGCGAGGCCTTTTCCTTTATTCCTCTATGCAATATGATAAGGTAAACCACCAACAAAATTCTGTCTTACAAGTGCCGCAATTCAACTATATCATGGCTCCTCAATTCCCACGAGTCCGAAAGCTTACCGCATAATTCTCTCTTTTCACCATAACTTCTCTTCGCCAAAACTCATCCCGTCTGATCTACTCAGCCTTCCAAAATTATGTTCGTAGCAAAGGACAGAAAAACTGACACCAGCACATCACTAGAGTCTTCCTTCCGCCCGCCATCTGAGAGATCGGGAGTTACATCAGCCCAATAACCAACATTTTTCTTTCTTCCTCTCATACGCAGTATCAAAGCAAATACAGAGTTGCTTTTTTCTCACTGGTGGTTCCTGCTCATTGGTTACTAAGCAGTACCTAGCGTTGATGCGTGTCCATGTATAAGCGAAAATTGGCCAGGGGGATCCGTGTCTGCGTCTAGCTCTTGTTGTAACCCAAAATTGCAAGGAAAGGATACATTTTCTTACTTTAGCTATCCGGCCGAGGTAATGAATTTTATTTATGCGAAACCGATCAGTGTTGGTTCTCGTTTCGACTTTATGTTTACTTCAATGCTGGGCTTGGGTGGAAATATGATCAAAATCCACTTTACAGGGAAGCTGGCCGCGTATGAACGTGCGGACCGGCTACCTTTTTTTCGGGAGCCAAAGGACAGCTCCGGGATCTCGATCTGCCAAAAGTTCCAACATACTTCTTTTGGCAGGTCTCTACCCATTCTCCCAATTCGGAAATTTGAAACGAGCTTTTCGACTCCTTTATAAGTCATTGCCCTATTTGTAGGTAGTTTTCACGTCCTCGGTTTCGACGTCATAGATAGCTTTGACAATAATATGACATTCTCTTTGATTGCCAAATAATCACCACTGATATGAATGAAGCCAAATGTGCTATCGCAACGCCACCAGCATCTTCTGGGGCGTCTTGAATTTGTTCTAGCACACGAGGACCTCCTGGAACCCACATGCGATAGACGCAAACCTTGCACGGCTCCCGATCGTTTCGCGCTGATTCGGATGAGATTTCACCGCTTTCAGCGTGCCGAATTTATTCAAGAGAGCTATGATAGGCCGAATAGAACTTGGGTTGTGTACTTTTTCGCTCTCGCTGCCTGACGTCGAAGGACCCTAGTCGTGGGAGGAATTGATTTCCCTAGTGATAGATATTTTGGAAAGCTAGAGCCGAGTAGATAGAATGAACCATCCACACATACCCTCTGGCTTTTGCGATACGGTAATTAGGGGAGATAGGAGAACAGAATCCACGATTCATTTCTCCGTAGACAACCAAGTCAAACCAGAGATACCAACACTTCACATCTATCGCTCATACAATTCCTTCCACTACTTCATACTACGCAGAGCCAGCTTCAGCACGATGCAATATGACATAGCACCTCTGAGACTAGACTGAGAATGTGGATAACTGACTTAACCCTCGAGAGCTGTCAGCTTGAAAGCCGTGCGTCTGTTTGTTTGCAACCGAGACACGATGATACTCTCTTGCCATAGGCACTTCCCGTTGTTAACATGCTTCGTGATTCGCTGCAGCTGCGAAATAAACTGGGGTTGACGAATTGACTGTGGTTATTGTGCTATTCTAAGTCCCAATGTAGTCATCTGCTTTCATTTAAGTCATTTCTACTGCTCACATGAACATGTGGCATACTTCTACCATCTTGATCTGCAGTAGGAAAACTGGAAAGCTGATATACTTTATAGTTCTGCGATGATGTATTCGAATTGGCTACTATGTCCAAAAATCGCCCGAACTCTTCCTCTTTCATTAGACAATACGTGTTTCCAACTGCGTGAAATTTGCCCCGCCGCTACCATACCCCTAAGTGACTTCAGGTTGTCTCGGGAGCTTTGGCACTGTCAGTCAGACTGCCAGAATGACATGCCATCTTCTGCTTGCCCTTCCGATGATGTTTGGTTATGTTGTTATCGAGTAATGTTAAATCCCACTTCTCGGTCTCGGTTTGATGCCATACTGGACGCTTGATACCTTAAGCATGATTGAACTATTCTACAGCAAATTGCACATCTTTTGATTTCCATTACGAGACATTCATCATGATCAAATAATACATACGAAGTTGCCCCTCGAGAAAGACATAGTAGCGGTTCTGACAACTTCGCACAAGTAGCTATTCTGTTCATCCAAATTCCACGAAGTATCATCATAGTGAGTCTATCTCTCCCATACTCTTTCATTGTATCTCTAAATCGTGCTGTCAGCACGCAAAATCAGGCCTTCCACGTCTAATACCCTCCATTCCGCTTCTTCATCTCTTACTTCTTGCACTTCGCGGGATCCCTCAGGCCATCATTCATTACAGATTCCCCCTTATCATCGCCGAGCTCACGCCTTATCTTCTCTTCCTCACAGTGCTACGTCGACGTCCTCCCCTATGCACCAAGTCTCACTCTCCCCTGACCCTCCCAAACTATCTATCTCTTCCATACCAACTCCATCACCAAACGAGTTCATACATCCAAACCACTACAACCCATCCTCCTCGTACTATACCGACGACGAAAGCTCAAATAGGCAGGACCTTGGATGAAAGTTTGTGGATATTCAAGATTAGGCATAAGAGGATCGCACTGAACGTCATTGAGGAGATCTAGTAGTTTGTGATGATTCCAATGCGCAGAGATGGGTGTGAGATGGCACTGGTAGATGCAACAGAACAAGTTTACATGTACTTTCCCACTAGATCTTCATAACATGACAGACAATGTAATCGAAAGATACACTGAGTGCTGAACAATAACGATTCTTCGGTAATTCTACACATCTATCAGCAAATACACTGTCCGGACTATCCTAGCTTTGCTTAGATCCATCCATTCCCTAATCCTGTATCTCCGCAAAATCTAAATTTCTGGGGACTATATCTGCTGGTATAGGTAAGATTCTACAGGAGACTAACCTAGATAATACATCGAGCTTCTTGGATACATGCACATGCCACCATTTCTTACGATCCGCTTCCTTACTTCTCATTCTCTGCCCTCCACCACAACTTAGATGTCTCGATAAGCCGCTCCATTCAAAAATCGCATCCGCCTTTGATAGGAACGAGCCCACCATCTACCACTGAGCGAAAGTATGTAAAGTCGAACATAGTATGATGATACTACTATCACCCGAATTTCCAACCAGAGACCAAGCCATCAATCAAACCTCTCTGTAACCTGCCGTCTACTCCCAAACATCTAACCCCAAATTACCCTGATTTTTCTTAACATACACAACATCTGCGTACCAACATATCGACAGTCTCGGCATCCTTCGTACAGCAACTCCCCCTCTCAGAGTTAGGGGCGCCTGGAAACCTAACACGCACGTTGAAGCTGTCCGTCGATAACTCAATACTGCTATGGCCTCCACACTAACACCTGCAAGAATTTACCGGTCGCAATGTATCATGAGATAGATGCATCGCTGTGCCAGCCTGCCCCATAGATCGCCCTCATACGGTCCTTGCAACACGCCCAGTCTTGGGTCGGAAGCATTCTCCACCCATCATCCGCAGATGATGTAGTTATCCTCCTCTTTAAGCCCGGTATTAGCCCATTCTTCTCGCTCAGCATTCATACGAGCCCAAATCTAACGATAATGCAAAGCTCCCAATGAAGTGTTTTACCAGCGAACGACCGCACAAAGAGAGCATCAAACAAACACAAGGACACCACCAAATAAGCATTTTCCTCGTACGTAGAATAATACATGTAAATTTATTCCCTAATATACTCCACCTTACGATCATTTTGCTTTGTCTGCTCAAAATGCGTAAACGCATTGCCCTGCGTTGGTATATTCAATACCCCAAATCAGTAATAAATAGATGGAACATTCATCCACCAACCCTTTTCATTCCATCATAACTACCACCACACCAGCTCTTTCCTAGCTCTCCTCACCCATCCAACTCAGCCCAGTTAAGCCAAACTCAATCTCTCTAGCCTCTCCTTCGTCGCCTCCACCAACGCCGTTTCCCTCTCCAATAACTGCATAACCTGCGCAACCTTCGCTCTCCTAATCTCCGACGGAACTTGGACATCCTTCTTCCCATCTGCTCCTTTCTCCCCCTCCTCACTTACTATCTCGTTAACCTGCTCCAGCACCTCGCGTTCTAGTTCCTTGACTTCTTCATACCTCTGCCATGGTTCTTTCGAGACCTTGACAATGGATGACGTTGATTCTTCCGGATCCTCACCTAGCACTTTGACACTGAGGGATTTGATTTCTTCAGTCCAGACTTTTTCTTTATCGCTGAGTTCGCGCGGTGCACCTCTCAATACTTTCTTCCGCATGTTCTCGATGCGTTCTGCAAGTGATTTTTGCTTATCTTGAGCAGCTAGGATCCTTCGCTCGATGTCCTCGTTAGGTGGCAATCTGGCCTTATCTTCTGCTTCGTCATAATCTTCTCCAATAATAGTTTCGACCCGACTTGCAAGTTCATTTGCCTTCCTGATATGATTCGACAACTCGATTTGCAGTCGAATGCATTTTCTGAATAGTTCCGCAGCAGCCGTTCCAATCCGATGTGTCTCTTCGCTGAGTACTTGGTGAGCGTCGGTCATAATTGTAAGCGTAGCAGGCGACAGTCTGACTTCGTCCTTCAATATGCGCTTGTACTTGCTGTGTCTGAGCTTTTCGTGAAGGGAAGGTAGTTCTGATGGTTCTTCGAAGGCATAAGATGGTTCATAAACAGGACGAGGTTCGTAGAGCACTAGAGGCTTGTCGTTATCGGTATCGGAATCATAAGAAGATGAGCGACGACTTTGGACGAGATCCACCTTATACGTGGGTGATTCGAAGTTGATCGATACAGGACCGTGGGGTGTAGCCGAGAGAACAAAATAGCCAAGATCGGGATCATGAATGACAGTGCATGCAGTAAGAGGTGCATTACGATCGAGCATCTGCTGACTGTGAACCCTTTTCCTGATTACACTTTTGGCCCGCGCAAGCAAGTCCAATCTGAAGTCCCTGCCAGCTACCCCACCGGCAAGCTCCCCCTCCAGACGGAAGACCCACTCAGCGAGTGATATGTATGTGATGCCGGAAGTGTTGGTGACGAAGAACGCATACTTTGAAACAACATCGTTGCTAAACACTGGCCAACTTCCTTCCCATATTTCGCTAGGTTTGGAGGTTTCTAAAATTTGAAAAGTCAGAAGCGTGGGTGGTTCCGGATCATCCATGAACCTCAACATTCGAGAATTTGACTTCGGCAGCCACTGTGCTTCGATTCCAACTAAATCCAAGCATATTGAAAGTCGGCCACTGCTTGTTAGCAAACAGACCACACCTAGTGATAGTCCGTCCTGGTCCACTTCGTCTGCCTCCAGGTCATCCTCTTCCCCCTCCATAAGCTCCGCAGCATCCATCTTCGGACCGATGACGTAAATGTCACTCAAAAGATCGTAATACTCCTCGTCCGTTTCCTCGGGCGCTAGTTCAATTTCGAATGGCCCTTGTAGCTTCGGTACTTTTCCTGGCTTCGCAGGTC
Source organism: Clarireedia homoeocarpa (assembly GCA_001465935.1). NCBI lineage: Eukaryota > Fungi > Ascomycota > Leotiomycetes > Helotiales > Rutstroemiaceae > Clarireedia > Clarireedia homoeocarpa. The sequence goes on along the minus strand of LNKV01000033.1, from coordinate 898,852 downwards.
TGGTGTATACATCCACGGGTGGCTCGCCCACAGATGCTTGTACTTGAGTTGGCTCCTGGTTATCAATCTCAGATATCCAGTCCAATTGTTGTTGTGCCAAAAGCTTGGTTCGCTGAGATACCTCCGGATCATCCTCCACAGCAGCAAGGTTCGAAACTATTGAGACTGATAGTGAAGGAATGAGGGTTGGTGGTGGTGACCATTTCTCAGGCAACAATGGGCAAAGAGCGTAAACATCTCCTTCCCTCATCGCAACCCATAAAGTCATTGGCGACCAACCTCCTGATCCTCTACTCGCGAAACAAGCTGATGCAACCTCCATCTCAAAAGTGTCTGGTGAAAATTTGCTCGAACGCCCGGCTACCGAAGCTCCGAAATCCTGGTCTGCTGACGTTCCATCTGCCAATTTCTTCAAGTCGATTGCCAGAGTGGGTCTATCGAACGACTGGCGATCAATCATGGAAAGTTCCCATACCCTAACAATGGCATCTTTTGTAACAGTGACCAGACAGTTTCCATTGACGCCTAGAGGATGCCAAATAGCTGTAGATATCCCTGAGCGTGATGTAACATGAGTAGTTGGACCGAGGGTGAATGTTTTGATCTTCATAGGACCAGTCTCAGTTGCTGTAAGATGAGATGGTTCTGGAAGCACCGCAATATAGACATTGTGTGTCGTAAGAATCGCGAGGTAATTAGAATTTGGGGAGATGATGAGCTGTCTAATATCGTCCGCGGCGGGGGTTTTGAGAGTCTGCAGAGAATTATTAGCTAGAATTTATATCCACGAACACAGTGTTACTCACCCTGTAGCCTTGCGCAAGCTGTTCGTTACCATCACTTTCTGAATCATATCGAGAATTCTTGCCTTGTAAGAAGCTCCTCTGGTTTTCCTGTTTACCTTCCCATGATTCCTTTAAGTAAACAAGGTCCGCCCATCGAATTTCCTTCCCAACAGCTATGAAAACTTCGGTTCCTCTTCGCGCAATCGTCCTTCGTGGGCCTAATTTCGCTGTTCTTTTGTCGTTGTAACTCAACCCATTTCCCGAAGCTGTTTGGGCGCTCGATGGGCCTGCTGTAAATATCTCATACCCGGGATTTGGTTTGGACAGCCAGGCAGGTGTATAACCAATAACCCTAGGGTTTTCCATTTTAAATACACCTTGGGTTTGATTCAATTCGATTCCCTTCAGCTCTAGCTCATGTGTATGATACCGGAAAATCCGAGCTTCGTGGCTGCGACAAGAAAAATAAAATGTCCTGAACTTTTTTGAGGTTGGAGAAACCCAAATTCCGTCTGCTAGGCCACCTTAGCGCGTCGCGAAACTGCTGTACAGCAGCTTAAATGTCTCCTAGGGAACAAAGCAAAATCACAGCCTTACTAAAGATTAAACAAACAACAAAACATTCTAGAAAATGCCAGGCGCAATCAGAAATACAGTTGATAGGCTTGATAAGCCAAGTGCCTATTATCAAGGCAGGGTAAGTCGAACAATGTGCATGTGCAGAATTTGAATTGGGCGAAACTGACAATGGCCGTCTAGAATAAGAAGCGCAGATATGAAAGAGATGGCGATGACGAGGGACGAAGGGAGCGAACGCCCGAAGAACCAGCAGAAGATCCCCTGAAAGATGCTACGACTCTTTATGTTGGAAATTTGTATGTGGAAATCAGACTGCTCAATTGATCGAAAGATACTGATGAGGATTGTGAATATAGGTCCTTCTACACAACTGAAGAACAAATTCACGAACTATTTGCGAAGTGTGGTGAGATCAAGAGATTGATAATGGGACTGGATAGATTCAACAAGACCCCCTGCGGTTTCTGTTTCGTTGAATATTATACTCATCAGGATGCGCTTGACTGCATGAAATATATTGGTGGAACAAAGCTTGATGAGCGTATCATTAGAACTGATTTGGACCCGGGATTTCAAGAAGGGAGACAATACGGTAGAGGAAAGTCTGGCGGGCAAGTGCGCGACGAGTACCGGGAAGAATATGACGAGGGTAGAGGAGGATTAGGAAGAGCTATTCAAGCCGAGAGATTGAAGGAGGAAGAAGAATATGGTAAGGGTAGGTAGATGGACGCCGGACGAGTGTACATTATCTGTTAAGGTTCGCTGGCGTTCAGGGAAGATTAGGCAATCAGTTGATGATTCGGAGGGTTCATGGAATAAGTAGCTGCAGATTGAAATATCTCAGCACTCGAGCTATCGCAGATTTACTACCTCTATATCCCTATCATATAGACATATACCCATAACGCCATCAATGCATGTTATACACCAAGTTGTACAAACAATAGATAGATATCCTCTCCTCGGGTTCCTTCTACTGTTTCATATCAGTAACCAGGTGGGTTAAGTCGTTGCGACAATCTCGTCCATTTTGGAAGTTCTGTGAATTATTAGCATCTTCAATGCCTGCCCTTTGTGCAGCATGCAAGCTTACTGTGAATGGCCTTTCTATACTTCTTCTCCTTCCTGTCAAAGATGGTGTATTTGTCCTTCGGAAGCATCTCCTGCTCTGTCGGCATCTCATCCTTCCACCTTTCCAATGTCTTCGTCGTGGCACCTTGCTTTGCCAGAGCTTTGTCTAGGGTCGCAACTACTGAGTCGACTGCTCTTAGGCGTTTGCGTTGTCGGGCTTTCTGGAATTTGGATAGTCGCCATGGGATCTTCCTATAAAATTGTTAGTCTCAGCAATCGCACCGATACAGATTATGGGAGTAATAGTATAGAACTTACCATAGAAGACCTCCAGAAAGTGCATTCGTAGGTCTGAAAGCACCAAACATTGTGTTGACGTTGCAATGCTCTGGTTTCCGTGCTGTCGTCGCCTTATTCAAAAATTCGAGATTCATCCCCACGCCAAGCCTTAAATCGTGCGAGCCAATCAGCGTTCGCTTATTGAACTTCACCCGTAACCACATCTTCAAAGTCCAGCTTCCACATACACCAAAACCAGCCAAAATGTCATACTATTTTGCCATTATTGGTACGCAGGATAATCCGCTATTCGAATATGAGTTCGGTACGGCGAAACAAGGTGGTGATGGAATCGCGCGATTTCCAGAACAAGCCAGGCACATGAATCAGTTCATCGTTCATAGTAGTTTGGACATTGTGGAGGAAGTGCAATGGGCTGGCGGACAGATGTGTGTTTTCTCAGGTAATTTAGGATGCGCATACTAACGGATCTTAGGTATTTAAAATGTATCGATCGCTTTTACAATAACTACGTATCCTGCTTCATGACTGGCGGCAGTAAGCTCTCCCATCTTCGGAGACTGTCGCGAGATACTAACACCAAGTCGCAGATGTCAAATTCATGCTTCTGCATTCTCCCTCTCAACCTGCGAATCCCACGACCTCAAGAACAAGTACTTCTATCGGCGCAAACCCCACCTCACCACAGACGGAGGAGGCTATCAAGCAGTTTTTCACGGAAGTTTACGAAAACTGGGTTAAGACTATTATGAGTCCATTCTACCAAGTCAATATGCCTGTTACTAGCCCAGTATTTAAGGGGAGGGTTGCGGCTGCGGGAAAGAAATATCTGTGAGGGATGATGAATATAATCAGATTGTGGCCTCAGATGCGAAGAGTATTGATATATCAAGGAAATGCGATTCTTGCACGGGCAGAAGGTCGGCGACATGGCTGAATATAAGATCGATAAGGCCTATGGTGCATGTCATGACTTTCGATGATAGGAGTGGTCTGAGGCTTAGGCCTTCTAAGATCCAGCCGCGGTAGATGCAGCAGTCCCAAAGCAGGTGCGGGATGGCACCGGGTTATAAGAAGGGCAGGGGCAATGGAGCTCACGCTGAGTTCATCTGGAGCCATCGGTAGAATACACCAGGGAAGCAAAAACTCCATCTGATGGCGTCTGTCAGGCATGATGCTCAATGCGCAAACTTGATTGCGTGAGTGGGTTGTAAAGGCCCTCGTCGAACGGAGCTTCTGGAAGCAGTCAGTTTGACGGTTTTCATTGGCGAAGTGGCAGGCATCCGCGCAGCTTAGCTAGAGAATCGTAATCAACATGAACAATACAGCATTATCCATCAGTGAAGAAGTGGTTAGAGTACGCCCCAATTACAAACACGGTTCCAGGAAATATATCATGGCAGAGTTGATATCCTTTACCGACCTAAACTGAATCAGAACAAATTGAAATCCAGGAATGATCTTGCATTGGTCTCAAATCCGTCGAGCTCTAAATTCCCAGTTATCTGTACCGATCTTCTCTGAATAACTGCAAACTTTACCTATCAGGTCGATATCGATCATGTGCTTAGAAAATGTAACTCTTCCGAAAAATTTACCTGCTTGACATTGGCGCGTGAATCGAAAGAGGTCGATTTCATAGAGATATAACACCCAAGCCAGAGATATGGACTATATTCTAATGGTCTCTTGTCATATTCTTCCACACGTGGAAAGAGCAGCTTCCGTTCTGCCATCGAGAAATTAATCACGGATGGAGCACCTATCAGCCTGGGACTATGGAAAGCCTCACGAATACCCATATCATGGTCAAGATCTATGCTCTACAATAATGCAAAAGAAGTCCACCTGCATTGCTATCAACTAGTTAAAAATCATTGTTGTTGTTGTTCTTGATGGTCTTGATGTTCTTGACGCGCATGACATAATTCACGCTAGTACTCGCTTATCTACAATGCAACCACTCCGCACCCCTGAAAATAAGGAGTAACCCGAGTAAACGTTAGTTTTACGAGCGAGCCGGATCATTTTTGGAGTGTTTTGGAGCTGAAAATCCGGTTCACTTTTCCTCCCAATAACCAATTTCTCGGCAATCACATCGCACGAACACGTAAACGCAAGTCAAGGCAAAGCTCGTTTGGAAAATAAAAGTTGCAACTTTCCATTTTTAATTCGGAATTCTAAAACAGTACTAGCGTCAAATAATTAACACAGTGATTCGAAACTCTCAGATCCAGAATTCAAAAGGTTCGACTTTCCCCCTCCGCTTTTTTCTTCCTTTCCTGCTTTCTCCTTCCTAATAATATCTACGTACGCCACCATCAACCATCTTCCATTCCATCAATATCATCGTCTTAAGACGCGTTTTTCTATCAAGCCTCAACTCCAAATTACTTTAATAACACCGCCAATATGACTGGACGTAAGTTACACTTCTTTTCTCTATGATGTTGGGTTGGGCTGCGGTAATTATTGTTGTTGTCGCCTTCTCGGTCGCGAGTTGGTAGTCCGTTTATCGACGCGATAAGGCATGGCATCATTAATCCATGCATGCATCATGTCGATGTACAACGATAATTATCCAACCTTAATTCAACTCATCGTCGCGTCTATTTATCCTTCCACATGCTGATATCCTCTCTTTACAGGCGGAAAGGGTGGTAAGGGTCTCGGAAAGGGCGGAGCCAAGCGTCACCGCAAGATTTTGAGAGACAACATCCAAGGTATCACCAAGCCAGCTATCAGACGTCTTGCTCGTCGTGGTGGTGTCAAGCGTATCTCAGCCAGTAAGTAACCACGTCGCGTCTTGGTCTCTTGGTACTACCAATTTAACCTGACCTTGTACTTCTCTTGTACTTCTCTTGTAACAATATACTAACGCGTCTTCCTCCCAGTGATCTACGAAGAGACCCGTGGTGTATTGAAGACCTTCCTTGAGGGTGTCATCCGTGACGCCGTCACCTACACTGAGCATGCCAAGCGTAAAACTGTCACCTCCCTCGACGTCGTCTACGCCCTCAAGCGCCAAGGCCGTACCCTTTACGGTTTCGGTGGTTAGATACCCTTGCCGCATTATCAACTCATCCGTCGATCACATCATACCCATCCTACATCCGACCTCTCACCAACTTTTTCGATCTCTTACTACCTTTTTCGATTTTGGTTTCTCGAATCTCGGGTGGACTTGTTGATGAACATCTATGATACCTTTGATAGTCTCAATTTACGAAGACGGTCTAGTATCCTGTTTACGGGAGGGTTTCGTTCATCTACCATCTTTTCGACCTATCATATATCGCCACTCGAATAAGTTCCGTCTCAACATGGTCTCGAACCTTAATGACCTCTTCGAATACACACAACCTTTTGATAGTCTATATACAGACGGTCTAGCATCCTGTTTACGGGAGGGGTTTTTCGTCGACAGTCGTTACTCTCGGTTCGGGACAACGAATAACGCGCATATTGGGATACCTGTGTAGGACGCGGATATTACTCTACCACTTTGATGATCGATGGATGAGTACTCGCAACAACTTCTCATGTCTTCGCTTGCTTTTTTTGGTTTGGACAGAACGTGGTTTTTAACCTATCGAATGGCGTTGTGGGATGGCTACCCAGGTCTGGACAATAGGTGTTCAGAGGGTGTGGATGGAAATGGGGTTGTATGTGGTTTACATGAATACTCAAGAATATGTGAATAGCGCATAGGAAATGCAATGTATTTGGCTATGTGCCTTGTCAATTTTTGTTCCTTGCTGCCTCGTGAGTGTCATTGTGTGATTGTAACTGCGATTCATGTTTGCCTGATTTTGCGTTCGACCTGGACATGATCTGTCTCTTCGAGCTCTCTACTCACTGCTTGCATCGGTTTTAGCTAGCTAGTTAGCTAAGCCAAATACTACACCGAGAGCATTTAGCCAACCGCAGTGTGCTGCTGCTACCAGTGCCTCAGCATGTCATGTCATCTCATCTCTTTCTATTATTAAGTCCATCCATCATCCATCCATCTACTTGCTACCCATTAATTAATTGTCCGAGCGACCTCCTTTCCTCCCCTCCCCCCACTCACCAACGCATCTACATCTACATCTACATCCACACTTTGCCATGCCACGCCACGCCTCCATACATATTCCCAACGTCATCCTGCTCAACTGATGATAAACGTCTCTTGTATTACTAGAATTTAGGTATGTAAGATTATGTGTGTACCTAAACTTAGGTATCGCAACGCTAAGAATTAGTGGGATTTTTTGGTAACATCACTAAGCCAGGACCTAGAACTAGCTCCGATCCAGCCGACCTCAATCAATGGAAGCCGAATATACTGGAAGGAACTACTTTCGCGTCCATTTACTAATCTCCCTCACGCATAACAAAGGTTAAACTTTTAGGTGGCAAGACATGGAAGAAAAAAAACAACCTTTGTTCAAGGGATAGTTCGGACACTGGTCCGGATGAGAGAAAATTTATTTTAGTGCAGCCCTATGGGATGGGATTTCTTTCGGCTTCTCGAAAGTAATATAAAAAGGCATCTTCAGCGCTTGAAAATAGGAAAATTGACATTTGCAACTTCGAACATACATATTTGCAACGTATACGCACAATTTCGAAATATACCAGCCAATACAACTAAACACATAATCAATCCTCTTTGAATTTCTATTGCCATCATCCAAAATGTTCGCCGCTCGCTCACAACTCCGCTGCTGCAACAGCATTTCCAAAATTGCTCGAGGAGGAGCTCCAACTCGATCTTTACAAACCACCAGCACCGCGAATGGACCCGTCACCACGCAAAAACGAATGACTTTGAAAAACGGGGACTCCTCTAAGAAGAGTTCCCAGAACATGGCTACATTCCAGGGGCAGTCTTCTACGAAGATGGCATACAAGGATGCGCCTATTGCGAAGTTGGCTGATACACTTGTATGTTTCTTTCGCCCTTTTTCTCATCTTTTAAGTATGCATGTACTGACAATTCATCAGTGGATGGAGAGAAATGTTTTTGACTATGGAAGGAAGTCGGACGGCGTTCAGCAGGTCCAGGGAGGGGACCTCTCTTGGTCGAAGAGATCTGGTTATAATGCTGTATAGATACTATTTAATGGGTTTGCGGGAGCATTTTCAAGGCGCATGAGTTTTTTTACCTATAGACTAGAACAGAAATCCAATCCAAGTCTGGACCTGGATTGTAAATAGAAGGGATAGCCGGTGGCGTTTCAAGAGGGTGCGAGGACGACTTCTGGTAACTAGTTAAACCTAGAGACAATAGTAAAGTAATTTTCCATGTATATGCACACTTGTACAGTCATCGGACTTTCAGGGCTGAACTAACGTCGCCGACGAAATGATGGTACACCATCTTGGCGTTGGGGAGAAACTGTTTCCAGAACTACCATATAATGGTTGCCTCCACTTTAACGACTGTTTGCTATTGCCCACCATCACATTCAACTGGACTTTGCGACGGTGTTTTTGCCCTCCATGCAAAGAAGAAAGAAAGATTCAGCGATCCACAAAACATTTTGGAGTTTCGTCCGCAGGTACCACAACAGGGAAATTTCCAGAAGCCATGGTGATGCGGCCAGCCTTCTTGTAAACCTGTGGAATTAAGGTATGCTACATACAAACGATATTCGCATGGGGTTCACGGCGACCTGCATAGCATGAGTTCAGCCTTTTTCCCCAAAGCGAGATGCGGTGATTGAATGTCTGAGACAGGCAGGAGGACAGCAGACAGCCCAACTCATTCCCTTCTCAGATTTGGCTTCTAATGACTAGAATGTAATGTTGGTGGATGCAGGATATCCCTTTACTCGAGGACTTATGATGATTGAATCTTTGACCCTCGTTGATATAAGCTCGTTGTCGGCTGGGCATTGTTCGAACTTGAAAGGTCTCGTGAATACTGGTAAGCTAAGTAAGAGGCAAATCATCGGGACCAACCTCTCCTTCTCCACTTTGGTGGCGACCAATGATTAATCAGCCGGTTCGAAGGCGGTGATAATCTCACCTGCATCAACGGCCGACAAAATCCAGGTACCAAGATCCGAAGCCAGACTCGAAGAAGAAGGTGCTGAAGAGAATTGAAAGCTACGTACTCGTTGCTGGTGCGATGATAAGAACCAAAGCCATCGACCCATGCAAAGAGAAGCAGATTCACCCCAAGAGTCAAAGAGATCAGCAAGCCGGGCTGGCCCACCTTCTTCTTCGAGATAGGCAAGACTCTTCGCGCAGGCGGGGACGATGCAGAGCAGCTTTCGCCCTCGCTGCACGCATCATGGCCAGGTATATAAGAAAAGACGCTGTCGCACATTGCACGTTGCACATTTGCTAAGTTATTGTTGGAGACTTCGAGCGGGTTGGTTTGCAGCAGTTGGAGCAGAGTAGATTCTTCAATCTGCAATTGATTTTACTCCGGTACAAGGCTATACAAGTACTGTACTTGGTACAGCACGGTACGGTACGTAATAACATCTTGTTCCTCCTTGTGCATGTAGCGATGCATTTATGGCATCGTCATGCCTTGCCATCTTCGCAATCTCCAGTCTTGTCGAGTCTCCCCGCAATCGACCAATTTCCAATTTCCTCCAAGTTTTACCGCCGTTTCGCTGAGATTGGATTGTATGGGGTGGTGGCACATGGTTGGATTTCTAGAATTCAATTCACTCCCAACTCATATCCTGAAATAAATGTCTGCGGAATGCGGGTCGCCGACACCAACTTCTCAAATAATCTGGTTACCTGGATGGTTACCTGGACGGTTACCTTGTATGCATATATGGCTGACCTGTTGATCTTTCCAGAGTATCATCGCTGGCTTCCCAGAGCATCGTCGCTGGCTATATCCAGAGTAAACAAGGGTTTACGCTTTCCAAACGATACCACGGCAAGCAAACGAGGAAACTATTCCTCGATCTTGTGAGAAGCAAAATGGCAAGATTCGCCGTCTTTTGTACTTTGCTCGCATCAATCCAGGGAGCTTTATCGCACCAGGTCTATTCCACTGCCTTGGGCCGCAAACTGAGTGTACGTCTTTCTTCCAACAATCCTTCCTCCCTCGCCTCCTACACGCTGTGCGGCCAGCGAGTTCCATGAATTAATCGGTGCATAGAAAACCACAATTCCTCGCCACGCGTTCTCTGTCGCAGAACCTGGCGACGTCAATTCTTTTCTCCTCTACCCAACCTATAACCTTTCAGTTCCGGTCGACCATTTCCACAACGAATCACGCTACGAACCTCACAGTAATGCCACATTTGCCCTTCGTTACTGGTTCGATGCCACATATTACAAAGACGGTGGCCCAGTAATTATCCTTCAATCCGGTGAAACCGATGCCACTGGAAGATTGCCGTACCTGCAGAAGGGTATCTTGCATGACTTGGCTGTGGCTACGAATGGTATCGGTGTAGTTCTCGAGCATCGCTACTATGGAAATAGTATCCCTACCCCGGATTTCTCGACCGAGAGTCTGAGGTTTTTGACCACGGAACAAGCGTTGATGGATGAGGTTTACTTCGCAAAGAACATTGTATTCCCCGGGTTAGAGAGCAAGAATCTCACCGCACCGAATGTTGCTTACATAGGATATGGTGGCTCTTATGCCGGTGCATTTAACGCTTTCCTTAGGAAGCTCTATCCAGACGTTTTTTGGGGTAGGTCGCGTGACTTCTCTTACTTGTCTGAATGCTGACATTGAACCAGGTACCATCTCCTCGAGCGGTGTCGTCGAAGCTATCTGGGATTATTGGACCTACTACGAACCCATCCGCGTTTACGCCGAGCAAGATTGTGTTCATGTAACACAAAAGATCACCAATTCCATGGATAATATTCTCATTGGCTCGAACAACACCGCGTTAATCTCAGAGCTCAAGAGTCTGTGGTTGCTCCCTAACGTTACGTACAACGATGACTTCATGCAAGTTATTGCATATGGTATTACGGAATGGCAAGGAAGAAACTGGGATCCAGCCGTTGGCGATCCATCGTTCGGTCTATACTGTGGCAACCTTACCTCCGAGACGTTGATCTATCCTTACCTCAACAGTTCAAAATTAACCGTCCAAAAGCTGCTTACAGCTGGAGGTTACGGATCTGAAGTCGGCAGTCTGACAATCCCATATCTTAACTGGATCGGGTGGCTCAATGGTATGTATCCATGTATCCTCGCATGGGCCGATACTAACGTCCCTCAGATTTTACCGTCTCCGGATGTTCTGGCATCCAAGATCAATGCTACTCAACCCACAACCAAGCCTTCTATGAACAAGACGACGCCAGCCAAGATTGGAGACTCTGGCCCTACCAATATTGCACCGAATGGGGTTTCCTCCAAACCGGATCAGGTGTTCCCGAAAACCAGCTCCCTCTCATCTCCCGCCTAATCGATCTTGAATACCTATCCCTCGTTTGCGTCGGCGCATTCAACATCACCACTCCACCCGATGTCGAGCGAATCAACAGATACGGTGGATTTGACCTCTCATACCCACGTCTCGCGTATATAGATGGAGAACAAGATCCATGGCGACCGGCTACACCACATGCAAATCCCTTCAATACTACGGCTCACAACCGGACTTCTACAATCGATCAACCGTACATTCTGATCGATGGCGCAGTCCATCACTGGGATGAGAACGGTCTTTTCCAGAACCAGACCACCAAGGATTTACCACCCAAGCCTGTCAAGAAAGCTCAAAGTGAAGAAGTCAAGTTCGTGACACAATGGATAAAGGAGTGGAAGAAAGCATCTAAAGGCAAGTACTATTGAGGAAGAGGGGAGGGGAGAGATATGAATGAGTGATTGAAGTGAGCATTGTACAGAAGAAGAAGAAAGTAGTACAAAAGTCTGCATGATTTTATTTGCAAAGTGCGCGTATGCATTTATGTGGACTGGGTAGAGTGTATCTACATGCCAGTTTAGCCAGTTTACTAAGAGGCATATAATGTGTCTAATACATAATAATGAAAGAGATTTATTCTCAATGGAGAGGGATATTTGGAGCTGTGCTGTGTTGTGTTTTGGAGGTTTGGGTAGCAAGGCGATGGCTTGATGAAAACGAGATTGACAGAAGAGTGCGGAAGGCAGTGTCAACAAATCGATAGTAAGATTAGTTCTTGTTTTGCTGCGTAATTTGGTAGGTTGTGTGCTCAACCACTCTTCCTGCAATGCAACGGTATTCGATAACCACATTGCATTGCATCTCATCTCATCTCATCTCATCTCATCGCTTCGTCGCCACACCGACTCCTTAGTGGGTGGGTTGGGTGAATGGTCTGGCTTGGATCATCTATCTGTTCTTTTTATGCGCTGGAATTCTTACCTCCAGTACAGTCCAGTCCAGTCCAGTCCAATCCAATACCTCTCAGCACGTCAGGTCTAGAACCTAGGAAAGCTATTTCTGCGTTCTCGATCCCACTCGATTCTTTTAAAGAAGAAGATGGGATTAAGTCCCCCGTGGGGAGGGAAGAGGACTGAGATGCTGCATTGTATTGTATTGTATTGTATGCTGCTCGCTCGCTCGCTGCGCTGTCCACCTTCCCATTTCGAGGAGGTGCAAATGTTCTGGATAACAAGTATTCGATTCGATTCGATTCGATTCGATATCTGAGATGACCTTGGTGGTCTGTCTTTGTGATACGATATTTATTGATTGGGCCATCCCATCCATCCACTTGAGATGAGAGGAGAGGGGTGAATGGTGGGTGGGGGTCGTCGTTCTGATGCGTCCTCCAACGGTGACATTCATTCTGCTCTGTCTCAAGTCAAAACTTACGGCCTCTTGACCAACTCCCCTATTCTGAGCCATGACAAAGCAAAGCCGGACGGAGCAAAGGTAGCGGTCTCGCTGGCGCAAAGGCGCTGTGAGCAATGAACTAGGAATAACCGTATCGTGAGTCGCGATTCGGTTACGTATTCGATCATTCGGATCAATCGATGGGGGTTCTCGGATCAACACTACAAAATCCACTTACAGTCAGTGTTGTCAGTAGTATACCCGTGTAATAGTGGATTCTATATAGTTTAGTGATATTGAAATTGATAGGACACACAGTTTTATATCCTTAAAAACAGTATATACTAGCTATATACTAAGTGTATAGCGACAACATAGACGAAGGGGGTAAATCATATAATCTTTTCGGCTGCAAAGATTATTTTTACAGATTGTCGTAATAGAATAGAAATAGTATTATTAGAGGCGCTTAAGTGTTTAAAATCGTAGTTAGGTGTATCGAGTTTTGAGGAGGAATTGTTGTACGAGAGTGATCCTAACGAGGAGAGCTACTAATTTGGGTAGTAGAACTATCCCCTGGCCCCTTGACTGCCAACTACTTGCGACCTCACCAAAAATAAGGTGGGGAAGTCGCGTATGGCAGTCAAGGGGATAGATATTACTTGAATTTAGATTATATTCCTCTTCTTGGCGTTCCAATACTCGTTCATTGCCGCAGATGACCCACTTTTCTACCCGAAACATGGCTACAATACATATATCTTAAGTCATGAGCCTTTGATAGTGTATATTGAGGGCTTTTTGAGCCAGAATGAGAGTGGGCATTTGGTAGTGTACTGCCAAGACACGGCCGTTTGCACGTACTACGCTCCGTCTGTTTTGTGACTCCTCAAACGCATTGCTGTATGTTTGGGAATGCCCTCAAACTGCGCTAGTTTACACTACTGACAACACTGCTTATAGTAGATAGAATGGGATTCAACAAGTGGAGTTCCGTCCACGGCGCGCGCCTTGTCGGTGGTATCTCGGGGAGAAATCCTGTCAATAGGAGAAGTAGCTGGACCCTGGGATTAGGGCTTGTGTTGAGGAAATACAAGTTCGGAGTTGTGTGCGCTTTGTCGGAATCTGGATCTGGATTCGGATCTGATTCCGAATAACGCTCTGTAGATCGTAGTATACATGGTCCGGGGTTTTCGGTTGATAGTATGAGATGTGGGGGTGATGCGTATATGGAGTTGGGGTTCCAGGTGAAGCAGGGATGGACGTAGTAGATATCGGATATCCGAGCCGGGAATGACAACAATCAAGTAGTATGCTATGAGCATCATATTCATGAGCTTTGCTCACTGAACGATGTTGAATCTATGTGATGAGATTTATTAATGAGAGAAGTAGAGTAAGATGTTGAATGTGATATGTTTTAGAGTGCTTACATAACAACATAAGTTTCTTTCGAGGTAACTTAACTAACTTATGGATGATATCTGTGTTTTGAGATGACGGTTTTCTTCTGCCGCAAATCTATTCGGATAAAATGTTTCGCAATATGTTCTGCATGAAGATGTCATCAGGCTGCAAGTAGCGGAAGTGCTTAATGATGACGCATGATGTAGATACAGCAATCATCTTTCAAGACACCCCTGACACTTTAGTAAACTGCGTAAGCCTCTCCGAAAGAGATCTAATCGCCAATCTGATACAGGGCAGATCACACGGCAAACAAAGATATTCTCAGCCCCCAACGCTCTATGTGTTTTCTTACTCGGTCTGAAAGGATAAAACATTGTAGGCCCTGTCACTGCCACCGAAAGATGAATTTTAATGCTGCTTTACTCGGTATAAAACTTTGAACACTCCAGATATGCTTCATTCACAGCCTTACTGAGTAAAGCATACAAGTAAAAAAAGAGAGGAAAAAAAAGAAGAGGGCAGTGGATTGATTTGATTAGCCATATTACGAGCTGTAGCAGGTCGCTTTAGGCTCCCTGCTCGCTTAGATAATAACTCGCTGTCGCTCCTGATAAAAGTATGATTTAGGGTAATCAGATAGATCAGATATACTAATGTCACGTTACTGTACTTTTTAATGGACTAATGAGAAGTTGTAAATAGCAGTTTTTAGACCAATCAAAAGCTGTACCTGGGAGGCGGTCCGGCTTTCCTATCCCCTTGGGAAGTCGCGTATAGCGGCAGCCAAGTGGATAATCTTAGAAGTTTCTACACAGCGACTACAATTGTTTATCCTTGAGACGAAGTACGAAAGATCACCAAATACAGCAAAACCTCGCTATAAGAATCATCCTTATGAGAACAACCTCTATATAAGAGTAATTATTTTGTTCCCGTAGAATTTCATATGGGAAATAAGAATATTCTCCTTATAAGAATATTCTTAAGGATTTTGGGCCCGTAGGAGGGGGGGAGGCTTAGAGGGGTCATATTCTTAGCTAGCCAATTAGAGTACGTAAAAATACTGTAGCCTCATTTTGTGCTTCTAATTCTGTAATTCTACTAGAACAACTACTATTTTATTATCAAATTTATCAACAACGATAGTACCTATTTAGGATTTTATTACTTTAAAATACTTAGAATATCATCTTCTTCAATTGTTTCAGCGAAACATCAAGCTTTCGATGATACTGAACGACACAAAATCCGTTGCTTGTGTATTGTACAATTCCCTGGCGACAGCGAGCTTGAGCCTCATTTATATACAATCGAATAGGCTATTAGAGGGAGAAGGATCAGGGAGGCAAAACAAGTACAATTAGATCGATTCTTTACTATTTTACCTAAAGATAATTAGTATATCCTCATTTATCTTGATATAAGAATACCTCGATAATATTCTTAAAAAATGGGCAAAAAACGCTGTTCTTAGAGCGAGGTTTTCCTGTAGAGGTTTGGCACCCGATACCGATCGCTCGGGCACGCTGAGTTTGTTGAGAGCCTCATACTAGCTGAAATGGTCAACAACCAGGGACTCATACTCCTGGCTCAGTAGCCATTGGGCCGAGCGGGTGGGAAGAGTAGTGTCCGTTTATGAAATTGGGTACGGAATTGATCCCATAACCCGGCAAGTAGTCTCTCCATCGTGCTCGAGCATAAGCTCCCGTCCATGACCCCAATAAGTTAACGTTATTTCATGTGCCGTAATTGCCGGATTTCTATTTAGCCAGAGTTTACTTGATGACGAGCGCTGTGTTTCACCGCATTGTGTTCCCATTTACATGCAGATACCCATGCTTCAGTGATACCATAAGTGTGCCCATTGGGTAGGTATACTAGGTAAGCGCTTGTTTCAACATCTGCAAGCTGTGGGTGGTCAGCGCTGTTTCAACATCTGCAGAAAAACAGAAGCTATGAGCGGCCAGCGCTGCCTCCCGGCCGCAATAATTATTCGTTGGCGAAGTGGCGCTGCTGACGCCTTTACTGCTGGCGAAGTGGCGATGTTGTAGAAGCCTTTGCTGCTCGCGCATCTGCTCGGATTTCTGAAATCTCACAAACAGCGAGCACAGTCGAGTGAGAGGCTCAGAGGATGGATATTTTCTATCTTATATCGACAACATGGTGCGAACATATATACTTTTGTCGTCGGGACGAGACGTTCGGATCGCCATAAATTTAATACAACTCCTCTCCAAATCAACTTCAGATCTTTCCTTTATATACCTCCTTCACTCAGATCACACACAACTAAGCAAACCCTAAACGTTCATAGAGAAGTAACCGTCACTTCTTCCGACTAGAATGGGTCAGTCTTCATGCTCTCGAGAACACCACGCTCGCAACGAAAAGGTTCCAATACTAATATGAAAATGAATCAGTGTCCACGGATGTGATCGTAGCCATTGTATTCGGTCTGGCATCTCTTTTCATCGCTGTCGTCGGAATTCACGTATCACGCCATAAAAGTTCCCAAAATAGAGGTATTTTTCAAAACACCCTTTCTTCTTTCTTGTTTCACATCTCTATGTAATCTGGCGATTGTTTGTCTAACAAGTATATGTAGAAACGGATACCGAGCAAGCAACTCAACTCGAGCTGAAACATATAAATTCAAGCTATATTACAACCGGATACAGAGGCAAGTGCAGTTTCATTAATCTCGCACTTCGGCAACCTTTTCTAACATCTATGCATAGACCTATATCCTGGCCAAACACTATCAGAAAACAAAGAGGTCCAATCCTCTAGACAATTTTCTGATTATCCTCATCCATCTTTCCATCACCATCAGCTGCCGCAAGCTGTAGACGTGATTCTTGTCTCGTCATCTCCAACAGGTGGTGTTCTACGCCGCGTGACCAATCCGCTACCGATTGCATCCGGTATATGCCTTGCCACTATCCAACTCGATGGCTCGCCGGAGAGGGACACAGACGCTGTGGCCAGCACGGTGTTCTCACATCAGTTGTTTAACTCCACCAGCTTGCCAGAGCTTCGAAACTATGCTATCGAAGAATCTACGCCAAGGCGAGTACTTCAAGTTTTGCCTCGTTCGCCGCTTTCTCGGGAGAATTGGCCACACTTACACGGGTCATATCCTCGCTCCGATGGGGATGGAGGTGGGGATGATGTTGGGAGAGAGCCTAGGCGGTGCCGCTGTGGTGAGATGCACAGCTAGAGAAGGCTAATAGATGCTGGGGTGGAGCGGAGGATTCTTTTTGGAGGGTTAAATTGAAACAGGCAACATCGTCCCGTTTGACGTCAAGTCGGTATATTGAAAAAGTTTTGGGGCGGAGGAGGATTCTTTGGAGGGTTAAGTTGAAACAGACAACATCGTCCCGTTTGACGTCAAGTCGGCATATTGAAAAAGTTTTGGGTCTGCGGCGTCTAAGACATAGAAATTAAAAGTATTGGGTTTCGGTCATCGGCAAAAATATATAAATATTAATCATAATATAGATGGCTCTCTAGAACTACATACCATAGTTTGTTAGCGGGGAGTTATGTGATTCTGTATAATAGTTATTTCATTCACTACCTTGTTCTAGAAAGATTTGGACATACATAGTATTACAGTTTGTTCTTTAGTACTCCTTAATTAGCGAATCCATTAAAAGGTCGTATCTAGCTCGTTAGTAGTAATGATGTGAATGACAGTAGCATCCGATGATAACGTGTGATGTTGACGTTGATTTTAGCTCGCTGGGGATTTTATCCATGTTGATAATTCATTCTCTTAATGACCTGGATCCACCCACGCATCTGCTTGTGCACATGTTTCAGATTCTCAGTCACGAGTTCAGCTATTAGCAAACTTCTTCCTATACATGAATACATCACTTCTAACCCCTATCCACACATACTGCCAGCCCTCTTGCTTTCTCTTTCACTCCACCTCTTTTATGCGTCACCACCCAAGTCTTCTTGGTCATCCCATTTACTAAATATTGGGTTACCATCTTCTCATCTTTGTACTACTTCTAACGGTATTCCAAGAAGGACGTTGGAGGGACAAAAAGTCTTTGCACTAGCTGAACCGTGCACTGGCTATCCATCCAATTACTAGAAATGAATTGCTTCAGGACATGCTCCCTGATCACATGAGCAAGATATGATTTTAGAGACCTGAAATACATCTCCAAAGTACTCTCCTTGGTGCCCCAATGGGCTATTTGCGATCCATTAGGTACAGCTTGAGTAATTGATCGGGTACTCGATATCACGACCTATCTAATATCTTATACGTCCTAACTAGAGTCTTTGTTATATTGCAGGAAACCTATCTATAACAAATAAACCGGTCCAAGGCCAATCTGGGAAGATTAAATGACCTAGAAGTACTCAAAATTCCATCAATGATCTCCTTTAGCTGGCCCATCTGCCCGAAAGATCCTACAAGGATAAAAGTCCGCTGGATGACCCCCTCCTCTACGCATCATATACGCTCTTGTATGATTTTGGAGTGATTATTTAGTAAGCCAGTATGAGCTTATCTACAAACTTCTATCCCCGCGTATGGGGTCGAAGAGCAGAAGAGGTTATCATAACAAATCTAAGAGTTGAGACTTTGACTTGATATTTGGATCTTTGAGTAGCTAAAGTATATTAATCTCATCAGCTAAGATTTTTGCAAATTTTACTTGGTTGTTTCTATATATGATTTCGCTGGGTCAAGTGTATGGTATCTGGGTATCCACTAGATCTATGTGTTTCGTAGACTCATGCCCTAGGAAACCGGCCAGAAAAAGTCTTCTTCGGTGAAGTGGCTTGTATGTTGCATGTTGAAGCACGGTAGTGATGGAAGCAGGGGAACTGGAGCTGTGAAGTGTGGCGCTAGGTCTCCCTGCATTGAATGAATGATGGTCCTGGTTGTTGGCTTTGCGCATTCGCAATGATTTATGTTTGTTCGTAGCTGGGATGAATGCAAGAATGGTAGGTGCCGAAACGGAAAACGATCATTGCCTGCGGGGGAGGGGGCAGGGTGAGCGTGGCATGATATCACAGTGCTTCAATTCCTTTTCGTCTCAGTTCCAGATATGAGGGGCAAGTAGACGTAACCTCAGCCTACCACGTCACCTACCCCCGAAGCTCGTATAAATATATTTTGATACTGCATTTCCGTCTTGCTACCAACTTCCCTATCCATTCAAGAGCCTGCATCCGGTGAACCAACAATCAATAATTGTGATGACTAAAGGTTCAAAAAGAGGATAAACATCTGGTGTATATCCCAATCTTAATGCGATACGCTCAACTACCATACCTTTTACTGGCAGGCACGGATGGAGAGTGATAGGTAAAGCCCAAGATCAAATTCTCATGCTTCCGATTTTGGAGGTAGCACAAGTTACCAAGTTGTTAGCCACAAGCAGCATAACGCGCCACAAATAGGATATTGGTGAGGCTGCACTGATGCAGTCACCAAAATCATTCTGCTTTAATGTAAGCAACTATGCTCTGACTGGACAATTCAATCCTGTCGTTCGTACTCACCGCAAGAAATAATTAAAGCAGCGCAGGTATGGATGGTACTGCCGCTTTTGCTTGGTGGATCCAATCAGAAAATATATAAGTACTCTAAACCTATGCCGCTTTAATTATTTTTCTTATTTGCTGTGGGCTCCATGGGGAGCAACTGACTCAGTCTCGTTCCACTTTCACTTCTTCTTCTTCTTCCACATTCGCTGAACACTTCTGGACAGAACCATACTTTCTAATTCTACAAAAACTTTTCCCAGTATAAGTAAATTCACGGAAAATTTTCGTTTCGAATTAGAAATCGGAAAACGACTATGTGTATAGCTTTATTCCACTCCGACCATACTAGCTACCATGCTAATGTGATATAGTATCCGCTAGAAATGTTACAGCCGTTATATTCAGCATAACACCCACTGGTCTTGCTATAGCTTCGGAGAACAACCATGGCAGCGGTATGTTCCCATACAGTTCATGCACCAGACAAGATCAGGCTGCCATTGTTGCCCAATGGCTAAGAAGTGAACGCGCAAAGCAGGTCCAGAGCAGGCAACTCAAACCGAACTCCAGCCCATCATGTCGGACTCTGCTTCGAGCCAAGATGGAGGCGCACTTGCGAGAGGTCTAACATGAACGTAGAATTATCTGCGGAAGACCAAGGTCGGATTGAGAACTAGCGCATGGACTCAACGTTCACTGGAAATGGGAGTAAGTGTATCTCATCTTGAGATACTTTCGCACCTTCATATCAGGCGTCTGACAGTACAGTTATCATCAGGTCGAGGTATCGAACAAGGAATTTCCGCAGAGCCGCTACCAGCAGAACAGCCCCACATTCCATCAGACCAACCCGTTGCCACTTCACATAAACTTTGAGCCTCAACGTTGTTGTCATTCCATTCTTCCCAAACAACTGCCACCCTACTGCGCAAACACTGCCCTCTCTTTCGCAGCGCCAGGCGATTGAGGCTCTGTGATTCGGAAAGATTGAACTTTTGATTGGTCAAAACATGTAAAAAGTTTCCCGGGCCCCTGAGGTAGGACATAAGATACAGGCTTAGGTACCGTTACGTGGAGTTGACTGTCGAGCCGGTGAGGGACAGATGAAACTTTTGATGAGATGGCATGTTGAATAGGCTGCATACCTGTTGTTCGTCCTTTCTCAGTAGGATCTCCTGGAAGATAGGGGATCGGAATTTTCTGTCGCAATCGTGTCGAGTTGTTCGATGGAGTGGTCAGAACTTTAATGAGATGGGAAGCACTGAGTTTGACCCGTCACCATTTTTCTTTTAGTTCCCGCTTTCGTGGCTGAGAAGAAACGTCAGAATAGGCACGGACACATATACAACATATTCCGATTGGTCTATTTCCAATCAAAATCACCTGCATGCAGTGAGCATCCAATAGGGAAGCCACCTCACGGAAGAACACCCCGTTGGGCCTTTTTCCAGCTCCCAAAGCTGACCAGACTTTGGATCATGACTCGTACCAATTTACCAAGGTCGTGACGATGAACTATCATCTTCCACCGCAACAGAACCTGAATATACAATCTAGAATCAACAACTCAATATTGCAAATTCTAGAAAACTACAAAGTGATTTGCGGTGTATAGAGATTTCTATTTTGTTTGTGAATATTTTACATCGAATTGGTAGAGCATCTACAACGTAATCACGGGAAGGCCGGATTACCACTAATCGTCGGGGTTACGCGAAGGCCGACGATTACCGGCCGCCTCTGATTGGTCTATTAAACATGTCAGTGACGTGATTTCTGATATCGTACTTTACTTAAACGCTTTCAAGGAGCAACAGCGATTTAGCCGAGCAGAGGGGGGAGCCTGGGGTGATCTGCAAAAGCTTGCTGTTCAAAGTACTCGAAACAAAGGTAGTCTTAAGCAGTGCAGGCTACTGACGAATCTCCCCAGCTTCTGCAAGTGTTTTCAACAGCATACTTGAACACCCACCAAAATCAGGGGTGATTTGATATTCAGAATCAAATATATATCCGGACCTGAAAAAGAAAGTGGTCGATTATATATTCTAGCTAGTCCTGAAAGGTATAAGTCTATAGGGTTATTGGTTCTCATAAAGTACTCCAGGTAGCTATTTTTGACCCCAAATTGTAGTTCTTTGGATATCATATTCTATATTTGTACTTATAGGAGAGTATAGTGCAGGCAGTGGCTCGAGCCACCTCGGTAGCAAAGGTAGCAGCTACGTAGTATCTAGGCACAATATAGGCAGGAATCAAGTACAAGGTACTTAAACTACTTCAATTCTCCTTCTTGTACTTCTCTTCTTCATAGAATTGTAGCGATACTACTTTGCCTACTTCTCAAAATTCTCTCCCTTCTTATACCTATATAGGCTAGCTAATATTAATTCCTAAGTTTCAGCTCAGAATATTGTTCAGTTGTTCGATTATTAATATCCAATTTTGTCTGTGTTTGTTGGGTTTCCGGAATGCGCGACATGCACGAGTAAGTGACATGCGCAGGTCCCTGGTAAAGCACGTTACAAGATTGAAATGGCTTGCATATTTCTTTTCTTTTTCCCATTCCTCCTCACACATCACCTCATTAGCGGGCTGACCACAAGCACTGAGACGACATTGTGCTTGGTCTGCGCGACGCGCGTGGAAGCGACGCCTTTTCTCTCCTGCATACACATTTAGCCACAAAACTTGTGTGTGGCAGAGCACAGTATTTGAGACTTGGCAGAGCACAGTATTCAAGACTTGGCAGAGGGAGTAGATATCTTCAAATCTAGGACAATATTGTTAGAACAAAGTTTTGCTTAACTAGAACCATCATTCCTTCTTTCCCCTTTCCTTCTACATCTCTTCGATTTATTTCTACTCATATTCCTAAGAACAAGCCTATCATTCGGAGCAAAATCTCTAGTATTCAGCTCACAAATCTGTTGCCGAGAGAAAGATGTGTTAGTATTCCTTTTGGAGAATGAAACTTTATATTACTAAACCAGTTATCTTCTAGTGTCTATAAGCGATGGGATAGATATATCTTTTGGCATAGCAAGTGTTGTGCTTGCGCTAGTTGGTATCTGGGTGGCAATTTGCAAGGCCACTCAAAAGAATGGTTCGTTCTCTCTCTCTCTTTCCTTACCTACAAGGCTCCTAAAGTTTCATAGATCCGACTGACAAGTGCATACAGAAAATCAAGACTGTACTCGATCAGCCCCAGTTGAACTCGAATCAATAGGTACAATGTCTTCGACCAATGCAAGCAGAGGCATGTAAATATTGATATCATACATAGTGCTGTTCTCTAACATTCAAGCATAGAACTATTTCCCGGAGAAGAGCATCCGCAAGAGCTTCAATATGTTCAAAGACGACACCCGTATTCTTATTATTCTATAGAATCATTCTATCCCCGCCCAGGAACGTATGTGGTTGTGTATTCTGTTGGGCATGATGTCTGGCAACCTAGCACGTGCAATAGTCATGCTCCCTACAGTTATCCTTCCATATATCACCAACCCTCTTCAAACTTCGTCCAGCCTAAGCCGCCCAACTCTCACCTTCAAGAGATGGAAGCGCCATGATGCGACAATCCCAAGATCTTTGTTTAAATGAATGTATAAATTGGCGTCATGGTATAAACGGCTTGAAAGCAGCGTATTTCGCAAAAACGTCTGGCATCGTGGGACAGTTAGATAAAACTCCCGGTAGGATGGAATAATGTGGCGTTTTCATATATTTCTTAGGTAATATGGCGGTTTTGAGGCGTTTGTATTTTGTTTTCAGATGATAATGTTGTTGACTTGCGAGCACATAGGTCTTAGATTAGGATGACTTTATTCCCTGGTTCTGCAGGTGAAGTCGGAATGTTGCAGGGTTTCCTGGGTACTATTTCCCGCCCATATTCCCCATATGTATATACCTTTTTGTCACCATAGAAGCGACCGACATATGACCGATATAAGATTGGATGCTCGACATCGGATGATTAAGGGAGGATTCAGAGCTGCAGTAGTAGACATAAATAAGGGCGTTATGCCCCGTTAATAATGAATCAGCTACAAACCATCAAGATTACCTGAGTCCACCTTTCGTTGAGTGAGTTACGGGTGAGGAGGGTGTAGCCATACTTTTAATAGAAAACCGAGAGCTCTGTAGTGTTGGTTGAATGCAGGATTACTTTGGTCGGCAGTTTGCCGACCGACTCTTGTATCTTTCCTCACTGACGGTATGATTGTTGCGCCGAGAATGTACCACTAAGCCTCGAAAGTGCCTTTAAAACATGAAAGAATTGGCCGAGGCCAGCGACAGTCTTGTTTTCGGGCGCAGTAGACTGGCGTTCTCTCAACGTAGTCGGAGAGATGTGAGTGGCGTGAGTGGATACTTAAATGTCGTCTGGCCCCACTACCCCACCTGTCCCGCCGCCAAGAAACCTAAACTCGGGTAGGGCTGAAGGTTACGTTTGATATATTCCGGCCCATACACAAATATCCTCGTTTCGTGAATGGACTACGTCTATATAAAAACACTTTTAATTTGCACCTCAATTAGTCTATTTGCAAATCAATGTAGTTTATAATATAATAATATTTACCCCGTATATACCCAGTAGTATTAGCTCGCTGCCGTTTACTTTTCTTAACCATCTTAGTCACCTTATTGTCGTTACTCTTCTTCGATATCTGTCGGTTGGTTTAGTACATGTGACGACCCGTACCGATTGCACTTGAGTCGTACACGTAGTTAGCCTGAGTCGTGCACATATAGCTGTATATAGCCAGCCCGGGTGCTACTTTACTAAGGGTATCGTTAAGCTTAGCCCTGGGAGCCTGCTGGTTCTATATAAGGCCTCTTCTTTTTCCTGTATTTAGTCTTGTTTCTGTATTTCAATATTCAAAGGTCATTCATCACTTTCATTAGTGGTTTCGTCACATTATATTGAACACCCCTTGCTTCGTATATAGTAAATTACATCACCAGGAGTAGTTTAAAACACTCAACTGGAGAGGTGATTTGTGTACAAGCATTTCACTGAGAGGTAATCAGCCCTCTTATTCGTTTGTACGATACCCCGTAGTCAGGACGTAGGCAGCTGGACACCTGTGTGCTCAATTCTATAGGCTCCTAAGTTCAGATATGCGTATTGCTACTAGAGAGGCGATTATAGAAAGACTCGGCTGAGGGTTCTTTTGTATAGTCTCCCCAGGCTCTGCAGGGATCCTGTAAATAGCCGTACCAGGGTTAACTGGCGGATCAGAGCATAGTAAAGACCAGATTACAGCCTTCAAGCTAAAGAGGCTTTGATTCCTCTGAAGCAGGCCGGCATCTGAGCATCAGTATTCGAAACTCACCGGAGACGTTTCGTACAATAGCGCTTTGCAACCGATTCTTACCTCTTACTTCTTAATTTGTGCGTCCCAAAAAGTCAACAAACAAAACCACTTCTATCAGTATGCTAATTCCGCTGCGACGACCACCTCTTTCTCTCGAGCTGTACAACCCCACCTACTCACCTACTACGTGTCAGTACCTTACTCCACGTTGGGTATTAACACGAACCGTATCCCACCTTCCGGGTTCGTATATCCTATTAGAATCAACACCTACGTGGCTATGTTACCCCACCTAGCCATAACTCGCCAATTAACCCCTTATTCTTGAGCGATTGGTCCCAAATCCGCTCCCCCGAAGCAACTGCTTTAAGTACTTGCTTGCCCTTCATTTGACTCTTTCTTTTGTCAACAACAACTTCAAACCCTTCAATTCTTTATTGAGATTCGAACAATGGAACGAATAATTACAAACGAACTCATTGATATTCGAGAAGAGCTCGGCCGTCAGACTAAACAGCTTAGTTGTCAAGCTGAATTACTTGAGACTATTCGTTCTGAAAATATATTCCTTCGATCTCTTTGCCTTCGTCCGACAACTACACCGCGACCTAAGCTACAAGACCCGGATAAGTTCAATAGTTCCCGCTTCGACACTTGGCTGCTAGCTATTAAAGCCAAACTCTAAGTCGACAGCGAAGCTATAGGAGACGAAACTGCTAAATTCTATTACGTCTTCTTAAACCTTGAACCTAGTATCCAAGCCCAGATCTTTCCTCTTACCGACCAGCCCCCCTTTGACTACAAGGACATTCTTGAAGCTCTATCCCTTGTGTACGAGAATCCCCGTCGTACTAAGGAAGCACTTGCCCGCCTTCGTTCAATTCATTAAGGCACTGGTTCTTTAAGCAATTACATTGCCCGGTTTCAATGTACCTTGTACGAGGTAGGTGGAAAGAATTGCGACCCCGACCGGAAAATCTACACTTTTCGCCCAGGCTTGAGCCAGACTGTCGGTTCAGTGTATTCACTGAAGTACGGGAGAGATACTACAGGACATTGGATACGCGCTGTAGTATAGTAGTTAATACGGGAGAGAGGGTCTATATAGTTCAGCTCTCCCTCCCACCTAGTTTATAGAATAGACAACCCGATTCAAAGCATTTACTTGGACCCCATTGTGACTAAGTATAGTGCCACGAATTGGTCTCACCTACAGCTGTAATAAGCTAACAGACACAGACAATCATTCAGCGACTAGACAATCAACCCGACTAACCTACTGATTTCAAAGAGTTCGTATGCTTCGTACAACGCTTCGGTGGCTCTTCGCGCTTGTCAATGCCCGCTACCCTAGCTCAAGCCCAGCGGCCCCCGCATTTCTCTTAGCACTCCTGTAGCCAGTCTTATCAACTACGCTTACAAGCTTCGGATCCAATAGACCTGAATATGGTTGAGACTGAAGAACAGGCTGAAGAAGAATAGTTTGGATTAAGGGCTTTTCTGTGCTTTACTTTCTTTCATTTATCGGCCTTAAGCTATTCGTTTTGAACGCTCGAGAACGAGCTTTTTTGAAGGAGGGGGTGATATGACGACTCGTGCCGACTGTACCTGAGTCGTACACGTAGTTGTATATATAGCTGTATATAGCAGCTCAGATACCACTTCACTAAGGGCATCGCTAAGCTTAGCCCTGGGGGCCCTCTGATTCTATATAAGGCCTCTCTTCTTCTTCTTGTATCTAGTCTTAGTTCTGGAGTTCAATACTCAAAGGCCATTCAGCACTTTCATTAGTGGTCTCGTCACAAAGGATTCTATATACATCTACTCTTAGAGGCTTCGAATGCTCGTTGAAGTACTTTAGCTACTCGAAGCTAGTCTTATTATCAGTCTATATATTCTCAGTTATTCGAATACACCAATTAAGAGGCAAATCTGCGTCCGCATACAACGTCGAAAGGTGATGAACGCCTTGAAGTAAGATGACTAGTACCATTTCCACTTATAATCACTGTAACCTATTCCCGGTCCCCAGGCTGGATACTCTTTGGCCGGGAGCATCGATCAGCAGCAGTTATAACTATACTAGAAGTGATTATACTCATTATAAATCCCGTCTCGTCGAAGTTACATATATCGGCATCTACTACTCCAGACTTAGTCTTATAGTATCCTACTAATCCGAACCACTTTTATATCATCTCAGGGTCTTCGTATAATGCCCTCTGGTAATCGTAGACTCGATTTCGGTGCATCTTAAGCTTCTTATACTGCTGTACAAATCGTCCTGCCCATTTCTTTGCCTACCGGTCGATGCCCCCTCAACTGTAGCGTCTCATTTGCTATAGCCTCAAGGGAGCTTAACCGGGGCAGTTGTGGGAAGACTCAGTACGTGGCCACAAACGTCACCCTTCTTTGGGACGTCTGGCTATTATACTTATTGTCTTTCCCCTAGATCCAATATATATCGAATTATTACCTCCTCTTCCTTTTTAGTCAAATTCTGCAGAGTTTGTGCTCTATTCTTCACACTTCCTCTACCTTTCAATTTTGCACCTAGTGTCGATCGGGGTATTTGTGAAATATAAGCCCAAGTTGTCACTTCTCTAGAAGTGGCGTCACTTTTGGAATTTTCACAGAAGGATTTGGCCTGTTTGATGGTGTGACCCGCTTAATAGTAAATCACGCTACCGGTTTCTTCTTTTTGACTCTCCAACTTCGCGGGGAAATTTTCTAACGGACTCGACGGACTGACCCCCTGTATTCTTTCTGGCGCTAGCGACCGCACAGACTATCCTCTTGACTCAATCAAGAAAGGCTGCTGCCACTGCTGTTTGCTGCAGTAGAAAGATAGATGGGTGCGAATGTAAGATTAAAGTGGACTTCCTTATCTAGAGAATCTGTCCTCCGGAAGATAAATACATGGTGGGCGAAGCTAACAAATAGGATCAGAGCCCCGACAGGCTAGCTAGGCGAACGAGTACTTTCTTGATAGAGCAACCTTCCCTTGCAATTGTACTTAAGCGAGATATAACCCGCGATAACACACCCCCTAATTTAACACCCAGTTCACTGCAGTGATGTGTTCCGGTCCGTAGACAAACATTTGCGATTCGTAAATGGACTACGTCCGTTGGCTAATAGACTAGTCCATTGGCCAATCAACGTAGTTTCTAGCTGGACTAGTCTATTTGTCAATGGACATAGTTGACGCCCAAATATGAGGTTATTCGCAAATGGACGTAGTCCATATAAAAACACTTTTAATTTACACTTCAACCAGTCTATTTGTGAACCAACGTAGTTCATATACTAATACTATTTACCCCGCGTATACCCAGCAGTATTAGCTCGCTGCCGCTTACTTTTCCTAACCTCCTTAATCACCTCACCGTCGCTATTCTCCTTTGGAATCAATACCTTTTCAGTACGTAAGGCTATACTAGCTAGCCACTTACAGTCAGGATTATCCAAATAGAACTGTATCTCGTTCTATTTATAAGGAGAAAGTCGGTCTTTGCATTCATATTTATCATCTTGGATCATATCCATAAACTCATTTTAAACCTCCCTAGGGAAGTTATCGATGATCTGGGGGGTGGGGGGGCGCCGGCGAGGTCATATTGACTGGAATAATGCTTAAAGACTATGATATAGAAGGAAGCAGGATTGTTAACTATATAAAATATACGTTTATGCAGTGGGGACTACCCACTTTAGGGTATTAACGAATAGACGTAGTCCATTTGCGAATAACCTTATATTTGGGCGTCAACTACGTCCACTAACAAATAGACTAGTCCATCTAGAAACTACGTTGATTGGCCAATGGACGTAGTCCATTCGTCAATCGAAATGTTGGGCTATGGACCGGAACAGATGTATCCCGCCAACTGCTCGAGATTATATATCTACGACTTCTCCTCTGTAAAATCAGCATAACATCACCTTTCTACTTCTACAATAATTCATTCTGTAAACAACAAAAGCTCTACGAGTAGTACAAAATTACAATTACGTCTCCGAAGCAAAATGTGTTAGTGAACCACGCCGAGAATCAACAGCCTTACGAAGTACCCGCAACTGAATTCCTTTAGTA
Organism: Clarireedia homoeocarpa; assembly: GCA_001465935.1. NCBI lineage: Eukaryota > Fungi > Ascomycota > Leotiomycetes > Helotiales > Rutstroemiaceae > Clarireedia > Clarireedia homoeocarpa. The sequence continues at coordinate 870,018 of LNKV01000033.1, read as the reverse complement.
TCGATAAGCGATATCATATCTATATGCTTTGGCATTACAGGCACTGTACTCGCTGTGGCTAGTATCAAAGTGGCGCTCCGCAAGGCTGGCCAGAATAAAAAAAGTCTGTGGTCATCCGATCTATTTTACCCGCAAGGCAAAATACACTCGCAAGGATGGAGCTGAAAATTATTCAGAAAATAGAGATCTTGAGCTCCAAGCTATAAGACCAAGCTCAGCCGTTGGTGAGGACAGAGGTGTGTACTGTCATGTTGTGGTTTATGGCTTCATCTAGGACTAACAAGCGTGCGCACAGGGCAATATCTTAGTTCTAGTTCTAGACAAGGTCCATCGGAAGATTTTCGATTCGTTGAACGACAGCCCTATAGTTCTACTCCATATACTCCATATTTTATCGACCCATCGTATCAGCAGCAAAACATAAACGTCGTCGTCCTTCCTGCCCCGAACGTGAGATATCCTGCTATGCATGGCAACTCTATTATGTACAATTACTCTTCTACACTCAATACTTCTGCCACCTACACTCATCCCTCTTCCCAATTCATTCGACCTAGCTATCGCCGTGAGGAAGTAGAGGTTGGATAAGATGGAAGTTGAAAGAATCCAGGTTATATATATTTAATGTAGTACTACGATGTATGGTGGTCAAGCTTAGCGATATCCAGCGGTAAATAATCATTCATATATCGACATATTCATCATCGATGCTGCTCGACTGAGTCGTGAATAGCGACTGACTCGTGAATAGCGACTGACTCGTGAATAGCGACTGAGTCGTGAATAGCGACTGAGTCGTGAATAGCGACTGAGTCGTGAATAGCGACTGTGCGTGTGCCGAACCTCGGGAGAGATTGCAATCGTTACATCTCGCAAGATATGCTGTAGCGTGTTCTCATGTATGTTAAGAAAACCGAGCACTCATGGCCCGCACAAAGAAGCGCTGCCTCGTCGTAAGGCAGTGTCACAAAACTGTCTGCACTGCAATATTGCTCAATGAATGATCCATATATAGGAACGAGCTGTCGCAGGTCGCTTTAGGCTCCCTACTCGCTCCGAGGATAACTCGCTGCCGCTCCTTAAAAGTCACGCTACTGTACTTTTTAAAGGACCAATCAGAAGTTGTAAATAGCAGTTTTTGGACGAAACAACATGGAGATAGTCCAGGCTTACTAATCCCGTAGGCACATCTCTGATCCTGGTAGAGCAGTTACACGAACGTCGGAACAGCATGGCATGACGTATTCTTCTCACTGCCCACCCGCCGGTACATATTAGCATTCAGCGTCAAAGCGTTTATTGATACATGATCAGTTGTAAATTTAACTTCGATCTTGACGGCGGAAGGCATTCAGACATGTTCTTGAACGGGAGATCCCGCTATAGTTCGCAGAATTCGTACTTCCACTACAGTACATAGTTCTAACAGCTCTAACATGAAATGCGCCAAAGTCACGTTACTATACATTGTAATAGACCAATCAGAAGTTGTAAATGGCACTTCTTTGGACGAAACAAAAGCTGTACGTGGAGGTGGTCCGGCCTTCCTATAATCTTATATAAGAGATATAAGTAACTACATGGTGGGAGAATCGACTACATGCTGAGCCAGAGACTGCGTGAAGACGAACAAGCAACTGTACTACAAGGAAGTAAATTTACGGTGAGAGATAACTGTATGGTAGGAGGAGTCAATGATTGGTTTACTGCGTCCCAGGAGCGTGATTCATTGGGCTTGCTGGTTATTTGGTCAAATGCTTTCTGGGCTCATCAGCCGAAGAGAAGGCAGTGAGATTATGCATATTAGTAAGGAGCCGTGAAGCCAAGCCTGTGGAGCCAAATGCGTTTGGCGGGTGTTTTTCTTCGTCTTACTGCTACTTCATTTTACAGTGGGCGTGAACGGCTGGCTGTGTTGTAGGTCAAATGGTATGACCGGAGTCAAAGAATGGCCAAATTGAGGTCGTATACGCTTTGGTTTGTGGTAAGAGAACTTCTTAATGGTACCGGAATAGCTGGACATTGATTGGCGAGATTGGGTTCTGCGAAGGTGCACTGACAAATCTACAGAAACAGACCAAAGCGAAACCATGCAATGCTAGACGATTAGCCAGGTAGGTGTAGGTATTGGTATTCCCACCCAGGCAAGCCCAAAGCACGCCCGAATCAGGCTAAAATGGCACGAACGAGCGTCTTTCGTTTACCGAGTCTACGCACGTTCTTCCTATGTCACGCCTTGCAGAATTAATGGCTTCTGATTGATGGATACGGTATCGCTCTGCAGTAGTATATCCGCAGTCTGCAGGTCAAAATCACAGTGGTTGGTAACTTCTTTGATGTGGTGACCATGAGCAAGTGACCATGACCATGACCTTGGCTATCATCTTGCATTGAGGAATCTGCATCTGCAAGTGAGCATAGGCAATGTGCCAGTGTACATTGTACAATTCGTAGCAAAATAATCCACGAAAACGGCGATTAAAATGAATTCTTTTTTCGAAAATGTCCCAATTGGGTAATTGGTGGAATTTCCTCCCTTGAGGATGATGAGAAATATGGGGATACTATATAGTAACTGGCCAATTGAGATCTTGACAGAACGTAGACAGGAATGATATCAACGTTGTGATTGGTGAAGCGGCACAGGGGCGATTCTGGTCTTCCATGGGTCTTCCATGGGTGGCCGCCACACCATCCAGCACTTCACTGCCCCAGGCGGAATCAAAGTAAACTTCGGAAAAAATCTGGCGTTGGTTTATCACATCAACAGCAAAACTTAAATGTCATTATTCTTCTCCATTGTTCCAGACATAAGATATTCTATTATATATTATGTGAACAAGATTGGAAGCCTCTTTAACTCACTATTTTTCTATTAATCAAAGGCAAGCTACGAGAAAAAAGAAGAATCCTAAAATTCTATACTTGTATTATATACCAGAGAATAACAATGTGTACGTTTTCTCGGTCAGAAAAAACATCAGTCACCTAATTAACATCTAAATAGTATCCACCGACAACATCTTGGCCATCAGCTTCGGCTTGGTAACAACCTTACTTGCAGTGCTGAGCCTGTTGCTTCAGCTACGGAGAAGAGTGCAAGCACATGGTATGTGCCATTCTTTCTACTATGCAGCTTTGATTTCTCGCGAGCAACCTAAAAATCAATGCCACAAGTAGATTTCGAACAAGGAACCCAGATTGAGCTCCAGCCCATGATCCAAAATGCCACTTCAACGGAGACTAGGAGTGTTTCTGGTTCCCACCAGCTACCAAGAGACCCCAACATACCTTTTGGTATAGCTCCAAGCAACGAAGAACAAGCCGAAACCGAGCTTCGGTCCCTCAATACAAACCCTGCTTCGACACAAGGTATGTCTCATTCATTCCCTCCGTGCAGGCCCCAAATCTCGGCGTAGTCGCCATAAACTGATTCTAACTCCTGAAAATTCAGGGCAACAACATGAACCTGCTGCGCAACTCCTACAGATCGAGCAACCTTCCAGTCTCTCAATGCAACCCATTGACAATCTCTATCGACGGCAGAGTTTCGGCGTAATCCTCATGTCTGTCATGCCAGACATGCGCTACTCTAGCATGCAGCCTCAACCTGTCTCCGACTCTGCCATGCCCATCTCTCATCCGCAAGGAATCAGAGCTTCCTAATCCGATTTTATGACGATAGTTCGGGCGAATATATACAATGGCGTTTTGGGTTGCGTCTGGGGAGGCCAAAGGTCTGTAACGAAGGACAGATTAAGCAGCAGCGCTCGGCGGAGCTTCGGCAAATGGATTTGGAGTTTGAAAAAGTTGGAAAGGATTAGATATTAGACTTGGCTTCTATGACTGTGTGGCGCGCAATAATGTCTTCATGTCTGTTGAGTTTTGTTGTTCGATTTCGAGAGTATTGTCGCCAGCGTACTTTCAGCTTCCGTTTTGGAGCACTATTTTCATTAGCAACTCAACAATCTCTTTGGAGATGTGGTGTGGTTTCACAAGACCTGAATTTGGAGAGGTCTTGTGAAACCACACCACATCTCCATTCTCACCAACACTTCTACCCAAAGATATGTTGCGATAAATTTGAGTACTGTGACTAACGTCTACATAGATATGAAGCCAGATCTAGGAGACCTCTGGATATAGCATCAGCGCAGGAACAATAAAATCACTACTCAATCATGGGTCTCCAAAAGAAAACATACCAGAAAACAGTAATTAATATAAAAAAGGCATGTCCAGTCAATCTCCTCAACATCTCACATCAGTTCCTGCAAATCACATGACGAGGTCCTTCGGACCGTCTGACGAAAAAGTATAGATTACTCATGACTCGTGAATAATAATATACAACGAAAAATAAATGGGTATAATGCCTGATGCGCGCCAAAGTCCAAACTCCTTCATCGTAAAAATGGTTCAACCGTGGTTCATGTCCGTCCCATCACCGCATTTGTCGCCAACACCTCGATTCTCCGGACGTACAACTTCATCATGTGACAAACTGGATCTCCCCAGATAACCCCTCTTAGCAAATCATCAGATATCATCTGCGCGATCACTCCATCATCCATTCTATCCTCGAGCTTTTTGTTTGGCCGGTTTCCACTGTTGTCAACGCCTCGAAGAAGTACCAGGCTTCCAGCATTACTTAGGGTAGCTTCTGGCACATCCCAGACAGGGCCAAGAGATGTGTTCAAATTCGATCTGGACTTCTTATTCTTCAGCGCCGGCGCCAACGGTCCTAGATAAGATTTCCCAGGAGCAGGAGTGGAAAGTAGATCGAGTAAGGACCTCACATATGCGAAATCCGCTCTCGCAACAAGATCACCCTCGTTGATGAAAGACATGAAGATTGATTTTGAAGCTAAGGGGTTATCGGGCTTCGTCAATGGAAGTAAGGAGATTGGTGGCGCCCCAAACGTCACGCAGTGAATGCGTTTGAAACAGCCGGTGAGAATGTTGAGTTCAGACTTAGCCTCCAGACTAGTCGAGAGCATATGTGAGTAAAGTAGAGCCGCGACAGCACCGCCTGCAGAGTGGCCAGTGATGAGGAGTGAACACCGGGCTCTATTTGGATTTTCTTCTAGAAGATGTCGAAGACGTGCTGCGACTGGTTTGATCCAGTTGCGCGCAACACTGAGAAAGCCAGCATGACAAAGGTTGCCCGTATCATCCTAAAAAGAAATTAGCTAAACTTTTCAGGAGTTGAGAATGTGTTTTTTGGCTTACCAAAAATCCAACAGGTGACTTTGGTTTTGTTTGAACATTGACAGTCCAGTCCATGAAAGTTTGAGTGCCCCTAATTGCGAAAACAATTATGTCCATGTCATCAATTGGCGCACTCTTCATCACTGTTCCCGTCCTCCAGCCGGCATTCACTCTTGTCTCCTTTTCGTGTCCAGCTGGTTTTGCGTAGACACCTTCAGAGTATTGCGCCGCTAGGCAGAGTAGTGGATATGTTGGTATGTATCTATACACATCAGCCTGCTGCAACTACAGAACAAGCGCACGCGACTTACATTCGCATAGGAGGAAGGTTCATCGGTAGTTTTGAGTTTGCATAATCATTGACTCTCGAGAAGTAATTTGTGTAGGTAGCTTCGGACGGCTGTTCGTCTCTTGATCTTCCTTTCGATCTTAACTTATTTGACCGTAGGTCGCGACTCGATGCGCCCGTGTGCTCCAGTTGCCATGATGAAGGAGCTTGCTGGTAAATTGCAAGTTCTTTATCATCGCCGCTGAATTGCTCCTCGTCGATGAGGGTGACGACCGAGCAGAGCTTCGAAGAAATCAAATCGTACAGAGGACAACTCGGATGAAGATGGTTTGTGCTCTGGTTCGTTATCGCTGCAACACTGTTATTAATAAGAGCCGCGCCGGGTAAGCAGCTTGGCACATCCCCAGCAAGAAGATCAGTGACAGATTGAAGCTTCATGATGCCAATACCATTTCGCCGAGATCGTTGCGGGAGTGGCGGATGCATAGCAGGATAGGATTGATATCGTGAAGGATTAATTGGAGCTACTATCCATCCCTGTGGCGACGCGCTATTACCAGACAAGTTCGAGACATCCGGTTGTTTCTCGACATAATACCAATTAGGCCGAGTTTTAGGTGGGTTTGTTCTTCGAAGTTCATTCTCGGACTCGTACTGAGGTCGAGATTTAGTTTTGTTTGATCGGCCAAAGATCCCCATTGTGGATCCTGAGGTTAAACTGTGTGGCTGTGGCTTGTCTGGTCCTTGTTGTGGCTTTACTTTAATCTTGGTCATTTCTGAGTAATCCTCCCACTTCCACCATAAATCAACGACGCATACAAGAAGCTTTCGACGGACAGCTTTCGACGGGATGGCAGCTACCTAAATCAGATCGAAAAAATATCATGAAGAAGAGGCCCACTCGCTCAATATGTACTTCGGGGCTGCTAGCCTTTCGAAGGCATCCCGAAAAGGGTTACGGCTTCGCATGAACACGGCGCTTGTGCGGTATCGCAGCGCGATTCGTCAGATGCTCCGCCCTCTTCTATTTTAATGCACACTAGAGAAGTTTGCCCTGACCGCCCGTGAACGACAGGAACAAGCTTGCAGGAAAGTGATGCAATTCGCTTCCCTCCATCAAATCATCAGACAAATTCATGACGCCGGCAAGTCAATAGCTTACAGGATCTGCAGTGTGCCTGATGACTGTTGGCAAGTTTTATTGTGCTAATTTTTTTGCTTCCCCGAGGTGGTATCTTGACATGGTCTAGAAGGCTCGGTGCTGCACAGAGTTTATCATCGAGATAAGAATTCCTGCAGATATTTCTGATCCTATTGGCATATAGAAAACTAATTTGTCTATTTCACCGTTTCATTGGACGATTATGTTCCTAGCATGTTACATCTAGAGTGCGGAGAGAAGTCAAAATCCGCAGCTTTTTGGATACTGATCAGTCATGACTCGATCGAGAAAATGCTGTAATTGGCCCAGTAATTGAAAAAGCAAACTTGATCCGGCTGAGGCTTACATTCCCGTATACTAGTGGACTACGGAACAGCCATTGAAGTCGCACAAGTCAACGTCTTAGTGCAACATCAGAGGTTCCTGTGCTTCACCGGCTCAGGTATTCGAACACCCTCAATCAAACGAAAGTGGGACAAGATTGGTTCCTTTATGTCTTCGACAGATGATGTAGTCACCCGTGTGGACGAACCTTTCTTTCTCGTATCGCAAGCCCTACGGGAGAGCAAGTCCGGTTCCGAGAAGAAGTCTTTAATAAATCTTTTGGCTGCCTGAAGCTGATCTCGGAATCTTCTTCATGAGATCCTTCACCATGAGTTGGCATTGCATTGTAGTGCAAAGGCAAAATGTCATGTGTTCTTCGTCCACTGGCACCATTTCTTGATGCCGTTGCAGGACCGTACAACTTCGGACGGATCAACGGATAGGCCTTTGAAGTGCAAAATTTCTGCGATGTCAGAAATACCTCGCGGTATTCGCGCCATGGCATGTAAAAAGAACAGCTGTGCTACATCCTACTTCCAACAGGGCTGCACGTTCGTGCTTGGCACTAGTCACAAGTAGTAGTTCGTGATACTTCACTGAACATGCTGAACTTTAATTAAAGTATGCCAAAGTTGAGGTGACTCGCGGATCATACTTGGAAGTTCAGGAAGGAAGATCATGGGCTAATATGAGGTCGAACGATTCATGCTCACAACCAGTGGAGTGATACATGTCTACTGGGCTCACATGCGCCTTCATTCTCCGAGCCAAGAAATATTGATGTTGAAAAAGCCTCACTCTATATAGGTACTTGTCGAATGATACTTTGTGTCTCATATTATACGAACCTCAACACTTTCGGTCGCACGGAGTGCCCTGAAATGCGTCGAGAGATCTCTTGTACTGTTCAAATACGGTCAGCCCATATACACGTCGGTGTGGTTCTCTACTCTCAGCCTAGCCCAGTCGATCGTCAAGTCATACTTTCGTGAAGGGACTGAGAGATCTTAAGTTGAAGAAAGCATCCCTAGAAAGAGATGGGTCCACATGCGAGTCCCTGATTAAGTCGTACAAATTATACAGAAGGCAGAAGGTCTAAAGAGCTATGGGACTGCCTCTCCCGATCGATAAGGAGCAGGAGGATAAACATTGATTGTCCAAAACTAGAGGACCTCATTCAGGGACAATATCACTGGTCCACGGTGTCCGTCATGGCGGACACATCTGCCGTACAACCTTTGGGAGAAAACGAACGTAAGCCTATTTACCCTATTTCGCCAACTCCAGACACGCAGTCAAAGTCCTTGGTTTCCTAATCAATTGACCTGCGTCATGAGTATCAAAGGTTTTAAGTCGCTCGACTTAGACATCATCGTCAACGATTGTATCAAAGAGATACATAATGATGACTTTTCTATGGGAAGAGAAAACCAGTACTGCTTGCGATTCAAGCTGGAGAGCAAGGGGACTATCCAGGAACTAGACTTGCTCTTATATCATTCAGCTGCATGAGAGTGGCCTCGAGATGAAGAGGAAATGAGAAGTTGGTGTCGCTGCAACGAACCGTGTAGAGTTTGGAACTGACCTAGAAGATCATCCACGATGTGTTGCCTCAAATCACAGGAACAGTGTGCCGCAACGAATTATGTTAACTGTATTTGTCATCAGTACTTCCGAGTCCATATGAACAATATAATCTCTCAGCTGTCTCAAATTCATATGAAAAATTTCTGGCGGTAAATGTGCCAGTTCCATGACAACACTGCGATCTCTAGATTGTCCCAAATTCACATCACAACTGTATGTGACGGACTATTTCGATTCTATACCACAATCTAACGTGCCGAAGTATTCCTCATGTTGAAGAATGTCCTAGATCCACGAAGCGACCGTGTAAATTTAGTTGTCTGGCCTATATTGGCATAACTAGACTACTAGACAAAGCCAAGCTCTGATCCACTGGAACTATGTATACAGGATGGGTGTTACAAGACTGCACTTCTAACGGCTGCTGCTAGAGACTTGACCGCCTTAGAAGTAGCGGTCCCACCCCCCGAGTAGGATATCCACTGAGTCTCGAACGTGATTCAAGCGTTTGATCTTACCCGAATACAGAATATTCCGAACGTACTTGCGGCACTCACTGTATCCTCTAGACCTCTGAAGTAGAAACGTATTGATCTTAGTCTGATAGTAAGTGAGCTCGTGGCGCTTCTTAGGAACAAACAGCCGCGCCTCTGTATCGCTCATGATAATGCTAAATACAGTGCTGTCAACCGGTAGGATATCCTCAGGCTGCGGTATGGGACCCATGGGACGGGGTATCAACTTTTCATCCCATCCACTGGGTCCCCATGGGCCGGTTGAATGATGGGATGATGAGGTAATGGGCTAACCAACCCATGTGTTACCCAGTGGGTCGCCAAGGACCCAATCAGTAGCCTATTACCCACAGGATATATTACCCACTAATCCCCAGAGCGTCCTAATGTAGGTCAATCAGCCAAATAACTAATATATTACTAATTATTATCCATTAGGTCCTAGATAATATACTGGGCAATGGGTTAGGTCCCCAAAATGTTAACCCACCTACTAGGTCCCCATTTGAGCTGGCAACCCACCCACTGGGTTTCCGTCGCAGACTAGCTATTCTTACGTCCACAAGTTTTCAATCATAGATTGAGACTTTCGGTAATGTTAACGCAAGAAGCAGAGCCGCCAAGGGACTAATTCGCAGCTATATTTAGGCTATCAGTTCCAGAGTCACTATCATCTCCTTTGAACTCAACAAGAAAAAAGTGGTAAATTAGGTCTTGGCTGTTGGGTAACATATCCTTCCCCCAAGACTCAGATGTGTCTGTTCTACTGGGATAAACCTCCCACGACGGTCATGCTCGTGAGTAAAATCGGGTGATAGGATGCTCACTTTGGACTTTATTCCGGTGTCTGGAATGGCAGATTTGGTTATTTGGTATTTGTCAGCGCGTTTCAAGCTATCCTTTGCAGTTGGCTTGGGGGAAATGTGATCCTTGAAGTACTGTTTAACAGCTGATTCTCCGCCGTTCATCACCAGGTCTTCTAGTTCATCATCCTCCCAAACTTGATTCACGGATGGACCCGGGGAACTATGGCCTTTGTGTACTTCAGCGATGATACTAGCTATGTGTGAGGATGCACCTCGCACGGAGAACGGAGGTAGACGTTATGCAAGGACAGGTTAATGTCTCGATAAGTGGGATCGCCAACGAGTCTCTTCGCTCTGCTGCTTGTGGATACAGTGCTATTGCTCGACGGCATGACTGACAGCGCGTATGAGCTAGGCGTGTGTGGTATATTATACTCTGTCGCATCCTGTTTAGGCTCCATGATTGGTGCAGAGTTTGTATGTCGAGGAATAAGGCCATCGTGTGAACTGTTAATAAAGGTAACTATCCAACAGCGCCTTGCTCGGCGGTCAGAGTCGAATTCTGAAATAGAATCTAGGCACTGGATCACAGGATCTTGGGAGGAATATGGCCGATGTCTCTTTGAAGTGAGAACTGAAGTGAGAACTGAAGAGAGCTAGCCGACGGCAGTGCAGTCTTCAAGAACTGATGCGTGTGAACGATATAGTGAGAACGGCTGTGGCTCCTAGATATTATGCATGACCTTTATTAGTTATTACTAAGTTCTGGGCTGGGAGATGTGGTATACGCCAATCTCCTGCTTTGGTTGACTTACAGTCTCCATACAGAGTGGTTCAGGAGGTGATGAGAAATGTAAGCGCAGCTTTGTCGACGAAAGAACCTACCATTGCGTGATAAACGAGATTATTCAATCTAGACCGCCAAGAGGTTCAGGTTGGCTAGATTCAAAAGACGGCCAGGCTGGTCTTCAGAACAGTCTTGTTGCCCCCGAAACAATCCCTACGTAACCTGCGTGGCAAGCAACCAGGTCAATTAGCTCTATTCTAGCAATGCCACAGAGAGCTCCCCTGAGAGAGCTACGCCCAATTCAGGGGCGCTCAATTAGCTAACAAGAGGTAATAAGAGGACGATGCAATCAATTTTTGGAAGAGTGGTAAATTCAGCTTGAATTGTACCTAAAAAGAGTCGACAGTAGCCTCATACTTTAACACGAAGATCCTGAATTGAGCACATATCACATCAACTTGATGTATATGAAAGAATGTTAAGATTTGGTTGCTGGCTGAGAATCTGGCATCTACGAAATGAACCAATCCCTAAGTCATAGTATACCCTCAATATCCACTGTATTCAGAGGTTTCGGAGGTAGAATGGTAAGTGGAAAGACAACTTTTCCGAATATAGCAAGTCCAAGAATTCACTGATTTTCGAGGTTATTTAATAGTTCCAAGACGACTTCAAGTGTGCGACCCGAGCTGTAAAGTAAAAGAGATTTTGGAAGCCGTACTAAATATGAGGTTGGTGGGGTAGGAACCTCGCTTATATAATCATTCGCGCATTGATTTGGAGCTTGTGAGTTGTGTGACGCGACGCGCTCAGATACACGCAAAACATATATCACACCGCAACGAAAGTTCCTCGAACGGAAATGCGATAGGAGGAGCTTCGTCTACAATCTATTTACTGTAATATTGGTGTTTCAACAAAACGCGCAAAAATATTCAAGATGCCTCGTCCAAAAAGAACCAAAGTTGCGCCATCGGGACCGCGAGCGAAGAAACCGATAGCGGCTCCAGTGGTGGCATCAACACCAGTACCTCCATCCTTCGATGATATGTATGATGTTAGCGATCAGGAAAAAGCAAGTAGAAGCGCGCGAAATGCGAAGAGCGCGAAAGGCAAGGGTATTGACTCGGCACGAAAAGCAGACGCAAATGAGAATGTGCGCGACAATGACGATAGTGAGGGAAACGGAATCTCTGGCGCGATAGAACAAGGGGTTACATCACTAGAGCTTGATCTGGATGACGACGATATGCGCTTATCAAGCAGTCCCCATTTGGAGAGTGGAAGAAGGGAAAGAAGGACACCGGCCATGGACAATTCAGTTCTTGCGATTGGCAATTTTCGAAGAAGGGCGCGCGAGCCAAGTATCTTGGGACGGAGGACTGCGAGAGCTCGATCAAGTAGTGTTGAATCAGAGATTGCAGAGGACGACGGGCTTACGAGCGTAGGAAAGAAGAATAATACGGTGCTGAATAGAGATGCTTCAACCAGACGTGGCAGACAGCTAAGTACAACTAGAGGACGTGCTGGATCAGTTGGACCAAGTAGCGCAGGCCTTGACATGGATAGACCAACCCCAAGGAACCCTGGATCAGTTTTGAGGCTTGGTACGTTTAAGAGGAGAGCAAGGGAACCGAGTATTTTGGGAACAGGACGAAAACCTCAACAACCACGACCAGAATTCGATTCAGATTCCGATGATTTCATGCCGGAGGATGAATCAACGCCATTGAACCTATCCAAGATGCCCAGAGTTGTGTCTTCATCCTCCGGATCTGCTCCAAATTCTAGAAAGCGAAAATTGTCAACGGTTCAGGTTCCCCGGTCTCAGGATGCTCAACGAAATAAGTCCAGTCCATCGTTATTACCATTAGAAGATTCAGAGCCTGAAGATACTATACCCGCCACAGGACCACTTCAGAGTGATGAAGAAGAAGCGCAACCAGATGCTCAGGATGCAGAAGAAATGGAAGTTGAGCCCGAAAGCTCATCTCGAGACTCGCCGCTCTCGTCAATTGAACGGCCGGTAACACCAGAGGCCATGAGTGAAACTATGGCCCCGCCTCATAGTAGCAGTCCATCGATCCAGTCGCCTCCATCGCCTCCTTTACCACAAGCCACACGCCCTACTCGCTCAGCTCGCCCTACTCATCTTACTCAAGCATCTGCCCGACCTCGGCGCATAATAAACCCTCGCACACCACCACCACTTGCGCACATGGAATCCTCACCAATTTCCTCACCGCCATCCTTAACACATTCACCTGACCTTCCCGCCCGCTCAAAATCTAAGCGACCGACAAGCCAAGCAGCGCCTCTACCGGCGGCTCTTCCAACTGCCGCACTACAAGCTCTCCTACCCAGGCGCCGTCAACGACACCGCTCCACCTTGGATGTTGAGGAATCTGATAGTGAAGTCGATGTTACCGGCCTTGGCGACCACGAAGACGAACTAACCATCGCCGTTCATCCCGCATCTCGAGCTTCAACTCGTACTCAAAATTCAAAATCCAAGCCTGCCCCTGCCGCAAAAGAAAAAGGTAAAGCCCGAAGAACCTACGGCAAGTCCAAATCCACGACCTCAGATAAAGAAAATGAGCAAGCTCACGACCCAGATGACAGTCTTGCACCACTGGGAGAAGGGAATACAGGAGGAGCAGCCAAAGAACTACGAACTGAGAATAGTCAGGAGTTAGAGAAGCGGGTTGGGAAGGAGTTGAAGAATGCAGCGAAGAAGTTTAAGGAAGTGGATAAGTGGGAGTTGGAGTTTGAAGATGCCGAGGCGAGTAGTGACCGGGGTGCAAGATAGGTTTGCGACGGAACATTCATTTTATGATCGCTGCATCCATGAGCAAGTACATGCGGTATGGGACTAGGAAAATGTTTTCTTTGGGCGTGGGGAGTTCATTATGTCATTATCTCATGATCGAGCGAACATTGAAGCCATTATCTGGTCTTTGCGGTATGCTTTGTAAGATTTCATGGCTATGTTGTTCCGGTGGTGGTTGGACGAAATTGTAGCTGTTATCCACCTTTAAAGCGTAGTCGCACATGGGATATCAGTCTACTACTACACATGACAAATGCAAAGAAAATGTCTCCAAATCTTGATTGCACATCTGGTATGGCACCGTTCTGTAATTCAAATCAAATCCTGAGTTGATGTACACACATACTATTGCTGTTTTTCGATACATGTATGATTGATGCCGCGCTGCAACTCGAGGTAATTTTCCATCAACGTCTCCTCACCTTTATACAACCAAAATGTGCACACCAAGCAGAGCGCAAGAGAATCGATTCCTCGAATCTTCGAAGTCCTAAATAAATGCATATTTGCATCTAAGACGTATCCAAAAATGAGATGTCGTGATTCATTGCGCAAGAGAATGGTGCGATCCGATGTTGTTACATTTCCTTCCCTCTTCCCCAACCCACCTTCCCATTCCTCCCAAAATGGCATCAAAGTGAGCGTCGTCTGAGCGAGACAGGTACACGTTGAGGTAAGGTAGAGGATGAAATTCTGGCCAAGTAATGAATAGCTGCCAGAAAAAAAGAAAAAAAGAAAAAGAAGTGGCACAGAAATTTAGAAATTTGATTGTTCTCATCACATAGTAGCAAAGTGCCAACATCCCTCAACATGTTTGGTTTTCATCATTGCCACAGAGGACCAACTGGACTAAGAGACCGCAAGCGGAAGTCCAGAAGGAAGTTGAAGGATTCATGCTCAATGAGGAATATATTCTAGAGAGTTTGCATGACAACCACATGACCAATGTACGTTTCAGTAGTCAGTACTTGGAATCAAATCAACCAGCCAACAACTATGTAATCGTTTAGTACTAAAGACATCTTTAGCTGTGAATTTTAAACTGGTAGTGGCTGCAAATCCTGAGCAGATATGATACTGAGAATCAATTTTGACAAGCAAGGACGAAGAGATGAAATCTTGAGAAAAATGTGTAAATGTGATATCGATATATAACATATCGATATATAACATTTAAGGCAAGGTCTTCCGATCAAATTGATCAAACTGTGGACAACCGGGGGTAACAAACTTTGAGGGCTCATTTGGATAGTGTTCCTGTTCGTAACAAATGCAAAAACAGTGGGTTTGGTTCGGAACAAACAAAAGTGAGGGCACAGATTGAAGCACAGATTGAAACACAGTTTGAAACACAGATTCAGATTGAAATACGGATTTAGATTGAAACACGGCTTTTTGCATCATCATATAGCAGCAGTGCTAATGTCAAACAAAAACCAAAAAAGAGAGGGCTCAGACCGTAACAAGGATTTTTTTTAGATAATCACATAGTGGCAGTGCTAACATCAGATCGTTTGGTTTTTTTTTTCCATCAACGCCCCCTCCGTTCGTAATAAGCGCAATATAAGTGTATATGATCCTTTACCTCAACATTACTGCTAGGAGTCTAGGCTTGCTTGTTGAGATAGAATCGATATATGAAATTGTGCCTCTGAAGTAAATACCTTTGTGGATTGAGACAATCGTGGAATAGAAACTTCAAACTATCTACGTTGTGGTGGGTACCTTTTGTGGTTTTTTTTAGAGCTAGTTGCTCACTGTCGGGATAAGTGTTCAATTGGACTACAGAAGAAGTTACAGGAGTGGCTACGGAAGTTGAACAGAGGATGAACAATAAGGCCATTCATATACATAGTACAGAGGAGAACGATTATATAGTCTCGACCGAATCCGTAGAAGTAGAATTAGACAAGACTTACCTGAACCCACAGCATTGAATCACCATTGATAAGTGATTCTGATGCCAAGGGTTTGGAAGTCAAACCACACTTACCTGCTCCTTCCTCAAAGAACACAACTGCTTTCAAAGTATGTTAACCGACTCTCGAAAAATTTCCAAGAATCAGGATGCTGAGAATTAAAGAGTTTTGACAATCAAAGATGAAGAGATCAAATCCTGAGAAAATTTGTAAGTGTGACATCGATATATGGGATTTCATGCAGATTTTTCCGATCAAATTGATCAAACTGTGGACAATCGGGGGTAACAAAATTTGAGGGCTCAAGTGGATAGCGATTGAGGCTGTGCGTAACAAGCGCAATATACGTGGGCTCAGTGCGGAGCAAAATACTCAAACAAGAGGGCTTAGGTCGTAACAAACTACAAAAACAGAGGGCTTAGGTGGTAACAAGTTACAAAGAGACTGGACTCAGTGCGTAACACCTCAAATATTATACAAAAAGAGGGGGGCCCAGTTCGTAACAAGTCAAACAAAACACAAAAAGAGAGGGCTCAGATTGAAACACGGACGAAGTTGATTCATCAAATAGTAGCAGGGCTACAGTCAAACAAAATGCAAAAAAAGAGGGCTCAGGTTGAAACATGGTTATTAGATCATCAAATAGTAGCAGTGCTAACATCAGATCACTAATTTTTTTCATCATCGCCCCCTCATACGACTGTGGACTGGGACACCACTGTTAACCATGCGTTTGCCGTATTTGTTGAAAGCTCGTGGCTTAACTACTTATTTATTCCAATCTGAATGAGAGTTCACAGCTGATTAACTTTTGGCGAAAGTATTGTGCAAATGGAAGGAGCAGGTATGTTGCTGTCGTTCAAAGTAGGCAGGGACAAGTCCATGGAAAGTTGTTGCGTTGATATCAAAATCCGAGCTCCACCCCCACATGGTACCCTTACTAGCGCACATGCACCACCCCTGCCATTCCAGCACAGGCCAATTCTTCACCCCATCATTGCGCCGCAGCACAACGTCGAAAAACCCGCGGAAAAATTAGAGATGCCTTCACTGCCCTATTGGCTATCTTCCGGTGAGAGCAGAACAGCAGAAGACGGGCGAGCGCTTTGAGGCTTGAAATCGCCTAAAGGGGATATATACCCAATCGAGCGATTTCTATTCATCAAAATGAACTCCGGAAAATGGACCCAAAAAAAAGTAGCTAAAGACTACGTGCGCTCTTCCAAATTTCTTCACCACTTTTGTGTCAGTGATTCAGGCCCTGTGGTGGGGAGAATACGAATACAAGAGGGAACCAGAATTCCCCTCTAGCATTCTTAATACAATGGAAAACAAAAAGCAAATCGAAACCAAAAAGCAGTAACACATACAATACACATCTTAACACTGTATATACACTTCGAAAACTTATTTTCTGCTTCACCAACTAAAAGTGCTCTTTGCTTCCGAAATGGAACGTTGTTTGTCATCTCGTCCCGAAACCCATTCACCCGCCTTCACCTACTTACACCCACCATGCTCGCTCGCTCGCACCAACCAACCAACCTACCTCTCTTTCCCTTCCTACCCCAAGTATCTCACCAAACCAACCCATTACCGCATTGCATACATACAGCACCTCCTTGTATCCGCGACATTGCACCGCGCAAGCAGGCGAACAATATCTTATCGCGATGAGTTTTCTCTCGTAAGTAGAGGAACGGAGAAGGAGTAGTTGATAGGTAGGTGGATTGCTTGGTGGTTGCGGGCGGGCACGAATTAATTGGCATGCAGGGGGAGCGGTGCGGAGAGAGAGAAAGGAAAAAAAAGAAGGCAAGGCGTAGTTGGGAAAGTGTAGAAGATGATGCCTAGATATTCTACAAAAGAATGGCGATGCATGGATGACAGGATGTGAAGGGTGGTTTTCGAAGAGTAAGACTGGTTAACATTTGAGATGGGGACGAGGCGCGGAGACAGGAGAAATCGAATTTTGTACTCTACAGGGCGGGGCGATGTGTGTGATATTTCACTTGCGAGGTTTTAATTGTAAAAGCAGATCTCGTTTTTATCCATAGATATATTCAGTCGAAGCCGGAGGGTCGAGAAGGACTATCAATAGAGGTGAGTATGAATTACATATCATCAGCAGAATCCAACCAGGGCGAAATCTTAAAGGAAACAGGAGTTAAAATCTCGCGAGTCATTGAATTTTCTATCGCGGGTATCAAATGACTAACTAGATCAGACCAGACCAGACCAGACCAAGCCAAGCCAAAATGGCTTCAGTATCTATCATCAACCAAGTCCAAATAATGCACTCGTTCGCTCTCTCGAACGATCAGCAATATAGTATCTTCTCCCTTTTTTCTATTCCTCACATCCTTCCCTCCTCCATCCACTGACTCATAGCATCTACAACTTCGCATCCAATTCCTCAAACTCGGAAATGTGCTTTACGGGTTGAGGTCCTGCGCTAACCTGTAACATACTCTTGTACTGTCGGACGTCTGTAATGACGAATGGTTTGGTGCCGTTGCCCTCGGCTTTGACAGCGATGGCCTCTCCATCTTCCGCATCTTTCCTATCCTTATTTACCGCCAGTGAAGCCTGTGCCTCGGGTTTCTCTTCCGGCAGAGAACTACCTTGGG
This sequence comes from Clarireedia homoeocarpa, assembly GCA_001465935.1. Classification (NCBI taxonomy): domain Eukaryota; kingdom Fungi; phylum Ascomycota; class Leotiomycetes; order Helotiales; family Rutstroemiaceae; genus Clarireedia; species Clarireedia homoeocarpa. The sequence continues at coordinate 851,964 of LNKV01000033.1, read as the reverse complement.
CGACGAGATGAATAGCGAGTTTAGATCGAAGTGGAGAGGAAGGAATAATGAATTGATTGTAGAATTCAATCATATCATCTTTGGTGAGTGCTTTAATATGAGCAGCGTCATGATGAACTTGTAAATGTTAGTAGATTAATTAACACCAATATAAATGTGGGACTTACCAAGCTCAAAGTCAAAGTACTCGTAATCGATGTGCGACCACAAGCGACTCGATTCCTGATCCAAGTTCTTCAACTTCTCCAACCTCTTTGTGATAAGACTTCGTTTGTGCCCCTCAAAATCAGACTCCGACATATTCTTAAGAGTTTCGGCGAACCCATTGAGGAACGAGTCAATTCGCTCCTCCAGATATTGAGGATTCTTCTCGCTCTGAATGATGAATCGATAAGCGATGGTTGTAGCAGTAGTTGAAGTGCCACTGAATACAACGTATCCCAACTGCTCCTTCGTTCGAAGTTGATCGAATGCCGGCTCGTGAGTCATTTGGTCCAGCAAGAGGGTCTTGGCTCGCTGAGGACGAACAGCCTTGTCTCCGATAGATAGAATATACTCAATACAGTGGTTAACATTTGCTGGATCCTTCAATGTTTTGTTGTAGACAAAGTTCGCTCCAGGGGGGAATACAAGAACACGACCAATCGGCCATTGAGTTTGAGGTAGGACTCTTGGCTTTAGGATGTTTTCAGTGAGGTTGCTCAACTTCAGGGCATCTTCCTTATACAGATTTCCATGTACGAGAATTTCGATGTGCATTTGTCGTAATAGGTGGGGGTAAAATTGTTGAATATCGGCGGCGGTGAGATGGGGTAACTCTGCAAGAATTTGTTCATTGATGTAGCTGTTTTGAGTGCTCAGCCACCTCTCGAAATCACCAACTTGGTTGTAAGGCTGTTGGAAGTCCCAATTCTTGAGTCCTCTCAATAGCCTCTCCTTGATAATCTCGAACCGATCCTCTTTAACCTCGAGATCTCTCATGGTAACCAGAACTTTTTCCAAGAGCACGGGTAATTTGTCATTGTAGCCCGACAGCGCGATTTCCAGACCCATGGAATGACTAGAGACGGAAAATTCGAGACCAGCAAGTTCTGCATCATAAGCGTACTCCCCTAGCGCGTCATGAACTAAGCTGGTATACATTCGAGTCTTGAGGGTATTCTCTGCTGTTGCATTAGGTAAAGAATTTCTACATTGGATGAAGAAGTTGGCTTTCGGAACCCAGAAAGTATCATCTATATTTATCAATATTTGTTCTCAATGTGGTACAATAAGTGAAACTGACCTTTCTTATACCATGTCCTGACCGAATCATCATTTCTGATCAACTTGGGCTCAATGGCGGGGGTTTTGATCTCCTTCTTTTCCACCTCCAGGTTTGTCGGGATGAATTGATTTACATGTGGCAAATGTAATTCAGAACAGCGCTCGTCCTTCGTGCTGGAAGCAGCTTTCTTGATCTCTTCCAAAAAATCGGCTGGGATCTTCTCATATTTGTATTCCGTGCCGTACCATTTCTCCTTTGAGTCCCAGTCGCCAGGGAAGTTCTGTGAAACGATGCACATACGGAAGTTATCCGCCCTCAAGCATTCAAGACCTTCCGATATCTTTGCGGGGTCGAACTTTCGAAGTCTGCTATGCCCACTAAGAAGCCACTCGCGAGGCAGAGGTGTCTGCATTACCGCACTGATCTTGCTGGTAAACCGGCTTGCAGGGGTCTTTTGCTTGAATTTGAATTCAACGTCAGCCAGGAGCTTTTGCTCCTCGAAAATCCATTCCTGAGGTGGCGACTCCTTCAGCAGCGCGATATACTGAAATATGACCTTGACCACCTCTTTATAGTTCTTCAGTCCATCTTCAGTCAGACGGATCTGGCAAGAGAAAATGCTAGGTGTCCCTGGACAAATCGGATACGCACCTAGTTTATGTTAGTATAAAATCAACTGATTTACAGCCTGATAGCGGGACAGATTTGTCCGCTGCTTAGCCGCCGCTGAGTGATAGACTTACCCGCGCTCAAATAGTTGGCCCATCCCTTTGCCTTGATGTAGGCCATGATACTACCTGGTCCTTCATGTCCGATAAGATGGGACAAATATCGATGTGGTTGTGACTCAAACAACATCTCCTCGTCAATGAAGGGAAACGAAATATCCAGAGAGCGGGAATCCATGACTGGCTTCGCAAAACACTGTGTAGACAACTCGTTCTTGCCATATGGCTGCTCATCCTCCCACCGATTTTGTGGTAGGTTCTTATTCCTCACTCCAGCAAAAAGATCAGCCGCCCAAGCTTCTAACTGATCCAGTGGCTCCCGTCCCAGTATCACAAGCTTCATCCGGTTCGCAGAGTAATGCTTTTCGTGAAATTCCATGAATTTTTCCCTCACATTTATTCCGCGCGCCTCTGGTTGTGTTTTTAAAACCTCAAAATTTCCGGTTGAGAAATGGCAAAAAGGATGTTTTGGATTCGACAATGATTTGTCCAACTGATGTAGTCTCCAATTGTCACTCTGTAAGTTCTTCTTATTTTCTGAGTCTACAGCCTTCAATTCTCGGTCCAATGTCGAATCAAGGAACAAAGGGTCTATGAAGAACTGAGCGAATCGGTCCAAGGCGCCGTAAAGTGGTGAAGATTCTGCATCTCCAGATTTCGCATCGTCCCCTGACTTAGCTGCTACCTCGAAATAGTAATTTGTCGACGTAGCACCGGTATATGCATTGGAACTCCCAGAATGGGACGAAAGGTATTGCGAATAGGCATTTTCCACCGGATACTAGAATTTGTGTTAGCAGACGTCATAAATGCCTTTCCGCCATTGGCGCATACCTTTTTGGTGCCCATAAACAATAGATGCTCAACGGCATGTGCCATACCAGGAAAATCTTCAGGGTCGCTGAAATTCCCCACGTTCACATCCATGGCGGCCGAGGCCTTATCCGTATCGGCATCATGAACAAGCAACACCTCTAGTTGGTTGGGCAGCTTGATAACTCTGTATGAGCGATCATCGAGGCTGGGGGTTTCGAGTCGATCTGTGAGTCTCTCAACAAGTCTGTGATGTACCCTCTGCTCACTCAAAGAACTGTCGGAGACAGCAGGGGTCTGCGGTTGCGATAAAGTTGACATGGCTTTGCGCGAAGTTGGCGAGAGCCGTAAAAAGTTTGAAAGGAGAGTCTGGCAATTGCGGAGAAAACGAAACGGGGCTTCGTAGTCTTAACTTCTTGCAGTGAACCGCGGAGGTTGAATGGTTGTGTTGTTGGACCCCGCCTAGGCTAAGCTTGGAATCTGATCCGGTGAATACAGTATGTAATTGAAATAGGTCCACAGTCTGTGCGGTAGTTAGGTGGACGGGAATGCGAACTAGGAAATGATGCGATTATATAGCCGTAAACAAAGCGAGCGCAGATCTAATGCTTCTTGTGATTGTTGTGGTCGCAGATCCGCTGGCGGTAAGTTCTTTGTTGGTTCTCGCTCGTAAACCAGGCAAATGGCGAACGTATTGTTTGCCAGGAACTAGGATTTTGTTGGCGGCTGTCAATCGATGCAATGAGGATCGAGCGGTTCCAGAAGATATCGTTCAGCGCAACCACGGTGAAACGGGGTTGGTTGTCTTGGACGGAGAATGGGAAAGAGCTGGATGAAGGAGTGCAAAGTCTAAGAGTGAGATGAATGAATGAATGCGAGGTGGCAGGGCACGAAGGAATAAGGAATGCCACCTACGTGAGTGAGCTAGTCAGTCAGTATGGAGTGTTTCGAGAGCAGGAAGCTCAGGAGACTGAGAAAGAATGTCCGGTGTGGTTTGGGTTGATTTGGTTTGGTAACGTATGGTATGGTATGGTATGGTATGGTATGGCTCGGGTGGGTGTGGTGTTTCGTTGTGTGTTGTGGTAATGAGTAATGCTTCCCCATCTGCAGAGCTACTGTACTAGAACATGGAACAATTCGATCTCGCTCGGGAAGAGACGTGTATCTAATACATAACGCATAGTAACGCATATCATGTACTTCCGTACATGGAGAGCTACAATATCTAAGTATCCATACCGATTTCTAGATGGATCCTTTTCGCCACGAGAGAATTTTTTCGTACAGTACGAATCCAGTGTCTCTAGAAGTCGCACAGCGAGCCCAGAAAGATTCGGAAAAATTGTGGTGGCCACATTGTGTTTCGTTCTGTGTTGCCGTCGCCTTCCGGGCTTCTACAACACCCAGCTGAATTCGATTGCACGACTCTCCGATTATGCTGGGACACGAGAACGTCAGCATAACAGCGCATCGCCGTCAGAAGTCAAATCTGGATCTTGTCCATCTGGAGCAACCTAATCTAACACATCGAGATCCATTACACACAGGTGGGAATGCTTCAAACCCAATTGGCAGATGGCGGTAATGGCGGGTGCCAGCGGTGAATATCAATCGAAACTACCACGAGGGTGTTGTCAAAATCGAAATTCTGCACAGCCGCTGGATGGGCCCCTTGCTGCATGCTTAAAGCTTCTCCTACTCGTTCTCCTATACATCCTTGCTTCCGCTATGCGGTTGTAGTTTGCCTCGTTTGCCGCTTGGCTTTTCCGTGAGCCCCTCAATCCACACCAGACATTGCAGACATTGCAGACAGTGCAGACAGCAAGGCCAGACGCATAATTCCACTTTTACACTGTACGACTTTGACGCCTCGGTGCATTGGCTCGAGGACCGTCACATCTGAAAAGCCATCGCAGCCAGGACTCGACAGCCACATTACATTCGCAAGGCAAACGAAGCACAGCAGATCGACGGGGTTGCTGCCACCAACCTGGTTTGCGGACTCAGTTAGTGTGCGATGCGGTCGCATCAAGTATCACCGTATTGGCAGCCAGGTGCCATTATATCATCCAGCGCTAGTGTCAAGGTGCTACGTCTCCCGCTCTACGAACGATCTTCTCCGGACGTAGCTACAGGCCATGGCCACAGACATGGCTAACTGTTCCGACGTTGTGTAACCATAATGGATACTCCACACATCTGCATCAAAACCTTGTAACAATTAGGGAATCACGCATGAACTTCTGGGAGCCCTGCCACGCCAAACCCAACTGGCATCGCGGTCGTCTGAATGGTAAGCGATCTGATAGGCTCTTTTTCGACCTCAAGCCTGCCCAGAATACACCGACATATCAACAATAATGTCACCTCAACGGCCAATTGACATCATCTGTATGGCCAACAAATGAGACACTTCCTTTTCTTTCCCTTTTCTATCGTGTTGTCGCTTCTCGAGACGCCGATTTGCACGAGCTAGATTCCAATTGGCCGAGCTACCAAACATTGAAGTATCGTTGGGACATGAATCATTTGCATCTCCATACTGTGGACATCTCATTGGCACATCGTGATGTCGCTGACTCTCCAGACAAAATGCCTCACCTGTTTCTGACTCGTCATTGCCTCCATAACCTTGGTGCTCGAGTCTAGTCCAATCGGGGAGGTACCATGCACAAAGCTTTCGGTAACACCCAAACGGTGCTTCAGTACTTTGCGAAATGGTTCGATTATTGAGTCAAGCGGGCACGAATATACGTACAGAGATGTCGCATCTATTTTCCCGTAGATCTTTATTTGAAGATCTATCTTCTCAAGTTAATATCTACAAGGGGGAAATCCCCTGTGATTAAGGCTCATATGAACTAAAACGTCCCTGTTTGCCGGCAGGGCAGCACGCAGTTCATATACATCGTCTCCTCACATTTTATACCTTACCAGCCTTAATACCAGAAATTCATGAGCCTTCGCATTCCGGAATTTACTCTCACCATTACTAATGAATGCTTCACGATTAAGACTCAAAGATGTTACTAGCCACAATCCCATGGCGCAGATAGGGGATGCTCGCGATTTGGAATTACCATTCGCTTTAACTTCGCCCACTTTTCGGCCAAACTCAAAAAAGACCTCTTACTCGACCCTGACACCTCTCGGCTCCGCTATTGACTTCGTTCACCTCTAGGGCGAACTCACATTCACGAGGCTGAACCTCGACCGGTCCAGAAGCCAGATTCCTTATGCCAAGCTGGCTTCTGGAACTTCCATCTAATGCGACGTTCCTTTACTCTCGACCTAATTGATTCTGAGCCGATGAGGTTATAGAGTAGACTGTTTTACGAACCGAGAAAGGCAAAAACCACATCTAAGGATTTACGCTTTACAGTATAGCATCTCATATTATCCCTGCTGCATGTCTGCGGGACTGCAACAGCTATACATCCATTGGCTTTCGCTTATCAACAATAGACGGCGAGGATGGAACTGTCATGTAAGTTGGAACTGCCGTCTGACGAGCTGCCTTCAAATCCAGCTCTGCCTGTCAACCATGCCTGCGTTTCAATGTACCAAAGTTTAAACTTCTAGTTTCATATCTTTCGGACTTGGTTCGAGCTCAGGGTTGACGAAGCTCGAGCTCTTCACAGCGCACCTAGCGTAATGGTAATTCATCCAGAAACGGTTTTTGGCTAGGAATGGAGTACGTTTTATCTCTATTGGGTCTACGGTTTACGATCCAAGCTCTGATACAGGGAAGTGAATGGAGATTTTCTTACAATTTAGCATTACTTGATGCTGTAGAGTAGATGATTCACGCACATGCGCAAAAGTCCCCCGCAAACCTTGGTGAGAATTCTGTAGACATGGCTAAAATGTGAGGCATACTTCATTGTAGATATGCGATTGAAACCGGTTTGTCTGTGATCGGGAGATTACATGAACATCAACCCACAGTAGTCTCAGTGACCATTTTGAGTTTCTTAGATGTCCACGGTGGTATGACCAATAAACTCTTCCAACACACCTAGTGAGCTAGTGGCCGTCTTTCATGTATTTCCTGTGCCTCGTGATGCCCAATACGTTTCAGCCAAGGCCACAAATATGCCAGCTCCGCAACTGGAACTGCCTCATTCCTTCGGCCCACCATGAACTTCCCTTGTTCAATGTACATCGACCTCCTTTTGTGCTCCTACAACCCCACAACCCGACATCATAACCCTCATATTCATCCAACATACTATCCATCTCATATATCGCAAACTCTAAACCCCATCTTCCCTACCACCCACTTCCCCTCCGCTCCTCCCCCCCGCTTACCTCCCAATCGGCACCAACGCCGCCGCCACACTCCCCACCCCGCGCTCCGTCGCTAAAAGATTAAACTGCGCCGCCGCATTCCTGGTATCCTGTATGTCGATCCTAATCCCCAACCCATTGATATACGCTCTCGTCGTCGGCGACAGCGGACGCATTTCCTTGCCTAGTCCTATTATCAGGAGATCTGCCATTGAACATCACCAGATTAGCTATACTGCATCCCTATGATCCAATTGACATAGACTTGAACGTAGATGTAGATATGTTTCCAACCCAAACACAGAAAACACAAGCTGGATAAAACATAAAAACATAACATAACCAAACAAACTACCCCCTCCCCGCACCTAAGACTTACCAGGCCTCGGCCACACACACCCCAGCAAACCCCAAGCCTGCTCGCCCACCTCCCACTGCCCCTTGCCATTCACCATCCCCTCTCCCTTCCCCTCAGCAGCCAACCAAGGCCTCCAAGCAAACGCCTCCCCGCCCAACAACAGGACCCCATCCCCGTCGGTAATCTTAACCCCGCTATTCAAATGGAAGCCATCGGACAAACAGGCATCGATGCTGGTCGACGGCGCGGGCGTGTTGCCCAGGACGTCGAGGCTCGCGAAGTCCGTCTGGGTGGTTTCCGAGGACGCGGGCCCGCGGTAGGTGGTTGGTGGGGGGCGGGAGGAGGTTGCGTGGGGGCGGTGAGGGGGGCGCGAGGGGTATGGAGATTGGGATGGGCGTCGTTGGTGGAGACAGGTTGGGCTGAGGGAGCGCGGGCTCTGCATAGAGGGGGAGAAGAGAACCAGGGCTGCGATTTCGTGGATTGTGGGACGGGTGTGCGGACGTAAGAAGGATGTGCGGAGGTGCGACATTGTGGTTTATGTTGAGATTGATTATCTAGAGCTTCTCAGAGAGGAATCTCGATTATAATCTTCTTGGGTGTGTGTCGAAGTTCTGTATTGACCATTTGCTGATGGTTTTTTTTAATGATTGAAGCACCGAAGCTTAGTTCACCAGGGGGTGTAGTAATTGAGTGACCAAATTGTAAGCGAATGCCCTCATTTCTAACTACCAACACTCTTTAATCAACCATATTAAATATGGTCAATACTAGGCTTACAATATATAAGATTACATCTACTAATAAAGTAATACCCTGCGAATATACGACCGGAAAGAGCCAGCGATTCTACAATGCGTTGCTAAATAATATCGATTTTAAACCACTTTTTGATGATTTCGACTAAATTACGGCTGGTCACTCAGTTAGTACACCCCCTGGTGGTTCTAGCAAACATTGCCGAATCAAAAGCTCAGAGTCGAGAACGTCATCGGAAGCTTGGCTACAGTTAGGACATCACAGTACAACACACACACAAACAATGTCGTTACCACAAATATTTATAGCTAGAATCATAATTCTCATCTCTAATATACTATGGTAATATATCTAAGAATGTAGGAAATACCTCGTCGTCCACTCATTCAAAAGAGATCAGTCATAGCTCCATGACTTGCATCACCGACCAACCTAGAATATTTTGCTAATACCCCCCTATTTACCACACTCTTTGGTGGTTTCCAAGCTTGGCGCCTTTGCTCTATTTCTTCTGGGGACACGTCCATGCTCAAAGTATTAGTTTCGGCCGATATGGTGATCACATCGCCATTTTTCACCAATCCAATTGGGCCACCGACAGCTGCCTCTGGGACGACGCTGGAGGTTGAGTCAGTATGGTTATTATTCTGGGAACGGGTATAGGGGCGAGGTAGATAAAAATTGGCTACACATAAATCGCCAGGCGGTATGAAGTTGACTTACTGTCCTACAATAAATCCATGGCTAGATAGATGATTGTCAATGAGCGGAAGATAGCGGGTGGATGGGTGAACATACCTAGCACCAGAGTATCGCCCATCAGTAACGAGAGCCACATTCGTAAGGCCGGCACCCATTATAGCTGCGCTGGCCTTAAGCTGTTCTGGCATACCACTGGAATCATGTTAGCCCGACGATGCGTAATTTTTGGCTGGACTTGGGCAGGAAATCAACTTACGGCCCTCCCTTGGGTCCCTCATAACGCACAATCAAGACAAGATTCTCTCCATGTGGTATTTGACCCTTGTTCAAAGCTGTGTCGAGTTCATGCTCTTTATCAAAAACCATGGCCTTCCCAGTGAACACAAGACCTTCCTTGCCAGTAATTTTTGCTACAGCCCCACCTGGTGCCAAATTTCCCCGTAGAATCTGCAGATGACCAGTTTCTTTGATTGGATTGTCTAAAGGTCTAATGATAACCTGATCTTGTGGTAGTGATGGCCAGCTTTCTATGTTTTCCCGAAGTGTTTTCCCGGTAACTGTAGGGATGTCACCATTCATCAACCCAGCTGCCACCAGGAGCTTGAGTACAGACGGAGTACCACCAATATTGTATAAATCCTCCATGTGGTAATTTCCGGAAGGCGCCAGGTCTGCCAGGAACGGAATTTTGTTGCTTACTCTTTGGATATCATCAATGGTCAAGGACACTTCAGCAGTACCGGCCATCGCAAGAAAGTGTAGGACAGCATTGGTACTACCACCAAGCGCCATCGTCAATACCAGCGCGTTTTCGAAGGACTCCTTCGTCAGAAGATCCCGTGGTCGGATGTTCTTCTCCATGCAGACCTTGATAGTTTCGGCTGCCTTTACACACTCTCTCATCTTGGCAGGGCTCTCTGCTGGATTAGAAGATGAACCTGGGAGACATAGCCCCATCGCCTCGATCGCAGTCGACATTGTGTTGGCTGTGTACATACCGCCACAGGCTCCAGCACCAGGGCATGCGTTTCGCTCTAAATCCTCCTACGACCTGGTTAATAAAGAGCCTGAACAGATACAATGCAACTGGCGACTTACCATAACATCGCTTGGTGTAGCATCTCCTGATGCTGCTCGAAGTTTGTTGTAAATGTATGCCCCACTGCTAATGTCAGCACTCAGAAGATAAATGCAGCCTGATTGTATGATACCTAGCTTCATAACATGTGCTGACATTTACGTCTTTGTTCAACAGCTTCGAAAATCCCTTTTTGATAGTACCTGAGAAGTGTCAGACCAGTTACGAGGTAAAAATCAAGCACCTCCATACCTCCGTAAATCATAAGGAATGGCCTATTGTGACGCGCAGCAGCCATGATGACCTATGGTAACTGTCAGACTCATCTGCCAGAGCGTCAAATTCGCTGAAATGTCACAGCGGTACAAAGTCATCACCGTGGGCGACTGAGAAAGTAGCAAGCATTGTGGCATATTCAATGATGCTTCGTGGAACTCAAACTTACTCCTGGCATATTTTTGTCACAACCGGGAATTGAAATGTTGGCGTCATGATGCTGTGCACAAGTCACCGTCTCGATAGAATCTGCAATGATCTCCCGTGTCTGCAGTGAAAAGCGCATTCCTGCTGTTCGTCAACAGTGAATTCAATGTTAATCTCGCAATGTGGTACAGACCTTCACCACCCATAGTGATCGCGTCACTAACCCCTATCGTATTGAATTGCCAACCGAGCATACCCTGCTTTTGTACCGAGTCCTTTACAATCTTTCCGAGATCGTGTACTACCGAGTTATTAACATGTCTGCGTCGGATGTGAATCTTCCTATCTTGTGCAACTTACAGTGCATACTGCAAGTGAACATCAGCAATTGTGATTCTCGTTTATTTCAGATAGGAAACATACTTGCATGGGTTTCCCTCCCACCACACTGTTGATATTCCAACATGAGGAGCGCTTTTCATCATTTCCCGGTTTGGGACACCAGCAGCATACAGCATTGCCTACCAGCAATATCAGTGTCTGTGCAAGCTCTCAGCACCTGAATATTCTCACCTGCGCGCCTGGAAAGTCATGGCCTTTCGTAATTGTTGAGGACCATCGATTTAACGCCGGCTTTCCGTCCACCACAGTGCCAGCTTCCAAGGACGGGAAGTCGATATATCTTGGCTTGTCTGGTATGTTTTCATAGTTTGAGGGTTCCATTATGGGCTGTAAATTGATTTCAATGGTGGTAAATTTTAATCTCAGAGCTGTAATGAGGATGGGGTAATGATGGGAACGTTTTCTTGCTGGTGTGCAGGTATAAAACAACAGCTGACGACAGGACCTGGAGTAGTAGACCAGAAGTGAAGTATCAGAATGAGGTATTGCTTCAAAACGTAGAAACCGAAGAGACAACAGGACAGGAGAAAGGTGGTAATGAGAGGAAAGTCAAACTACGGCGGAGGAGCTTTCGGAATAAGTGGATGGCAAATAGTGGCACGGCTGGTATGGCTGGTATGGCTGGTATGGCGAAGAGCTAGTATGAAGGTGGTATCCCGAGTTCTGCAGTTTCAGAAGCATCGTGCGGGCAGTATGCAACTAGCAAACAAGCTATCGTGAAATGAATTGACCAGTCTTTCGGGGCCATTTCGTAATCGCAGCAATGACAGCTCATTGTACCAAGGTACCCCGCGGTCCTCCACCGGGATCGGCAATTCCAACGGCTCATTCTTAGAGGAGAAGAAGAGGAGCGGGTCGCGGGGCATGTTGCAAGAAGTAAGGAAAAGGATTGTCGAGTCATGTAACTTGTTATCGGAAATATATTTATGAAGCATTTCGCTTGCATGGCTCGGATGGTTCGGTCTTATTTCATCCGAAATGCGAAGCGTGATACAGAAGTACCTATGTATCTCCACCTCGCACTTCGTAACCTAAGTTGATCTACGAGTATCTTCATAACTTAGTTGTACAACAGCTACCAACAACTATAATTTGTTGGACGGGTTTGGAGATGCAAATCATTCTTAGGTTATACGGAGCACGATTGACTACGACACCGCTGTATGTCACCGAAATTCCTTCAAAGTACCGAAAGCTCAGATTACGACAAGTTACTTGGGAGTTCGTCGGCGTCGTGTCCTGCAGAGCTATTCCACGTCCAGCACCCCGCGGAATGCCTCGTCTCTCATGTACTGCGCTGCATATATGGCTGCTTCACGCCTTTGCCATGAGAACAGCACCGTGGTAGTAGTCTAGTAGGAGGGGAGAGATCTAGTAGGAGGGGAGAGAACTAGTAGGAGGGGAGAGATCTAGTAGGACAGGAGAGAGGAGAGAGGAGAGGTCAGGGTCAGGTAAGGCTTAGCTCTACGGAGTAAGGTTACCGAGAAGCCCATGCGCCCCGCCCCCACCCGCTTCCGAATGCTCCCAAGCTACTAACTAGTATTTTATCTCCTCTCGCCATACCGTACGAAGTAGACCATGGACACGTACCCCAAGCATCCAAGCATCCAAGCATCCAAGCATCCAAGCATCCAAGCCACATAATCCCCGGTTGATTTTTCGACAAGTCGAGAATTCATACCATGTCATGTTGCCTTGACTTGCGGCTGAAAAAACACTCCGTCGCCTGAAATAGGCAGTAAACTCGCAATGCGATTTTCGTGTAACCCCTCGGTGCCAGCTTTATGCATGTCTCTACTTCCGAGCAAATGGTTTGTCAGGAGGCCTCTGCGGTGGCGGCGACGGTAAGATTTTACCAAGGCAGTATCTGCCTACACCTTATGGTAAGCTGAGGTTCAATTCACTTGTCGCAAGGCTGTAGGCTGTATATTGATGATGGTAATAATCCATGTTGCACCACTGACTACACATATCAAACCTCTCTCTTCTCCCTTCAATTCCCTCGTCAATCATCTTCTCTGGTTACTCATCGTTTGGGCGCATACAAGGAATAGACACTGAGACGCGATGTCTTCGTCGCCCGACACAAGCGATTCTGATCAGAGTAGGAGACGTCGACGAAATCCTGGCCCACTACCGCCGCCACCTCCATGGGCGAACGGAAATAAGCCTAAGAAGAAGAAGAAACAGGTACCACCCCAAGCGACAATTGACAAGCTCTGGTCCCGGTTTTCTGCCTCGAAGTTTAGCAAAGCGACGAAGATTCTCCCCAGTCCCGCGCCATTTTCAAAGGGCACTTCGGCGAGCACTGTTATAATACCTCCTCCTGTTCCGCAGAATCTGCTTGTCTCGGAAGGTTACGATAGAGCAGTGCAAGAATGTAGGATCAAGGTCAATAAACTTATAAAAGAGTGTCGCAGAGTCAATATGCGTTACCGCGACCCGACCTTCGACATTGATTGGGACCTGAAATGGGAGAGGGGAAATTGCTTGAATTCTCTTACCAACGGCAAATTCGAGGTTTACAAACATCTGCTTTTGAACCCTAGTTCAATTGGTCCAAAGGCTGTGAAGAGGGTTCACGAGATCTTTGAGAAGCCCACCTTCTTCAAAGACAAGATCTCTCCTGCCGATGTGAAGCAAGGCAGTCTTGGAGACTGCTGGTTGATGGCTAGTCTGACCGCATTGGCAAATATGGAGAATGGAATACAAAGAATATGTGTTGAATGGGACACAAGTCGGTGTTATCCTCTTGCGACGGTCCATGCCCCTGGCTAACCTGAGAGTACAGAAATTGGTATATACGGATTTGTCTTTCATCGAGGTATGTGTGTTACACAAAACCATAACTTACCATCTAACGACTGCCAGATGGCGAATGGATTATATCGATCATCGATGACAAGCTTTACTTGAAATCGCCCGATTGGGACTCGCCCTCAGTTCATAGACATTTACTTGAGCAGACCGATCGCGAGGATGTGGAGAAGGAATATAGGAAAACATACCAAACAGGTTCCGAAGCTCTGTATTTTGCTCGATGCAAAGATCAAAACGCAACGTGGCTTCCCCTTCTTGAAAAGGCGTATGCCAAAGCGCATGGGGATTTTGCTTGTCTAGAAGGCGGTTGGATTGGGTAGGCATTCTTGCGAAGTTTGAAAGATATCAGCTAACAGTTCGCAGGGAAGGAGTCGAAGATCTAACAGGGGGTGTGACCACTGAACTTCTCACATCTGACATTCTCGACACCGACGAATTCTGGCACAATGAGATTCTTAAGGTTAACAAAGAATTCCTTTTTGGCTGCTCAACTGGTCTTCTCGACCGTGGTTATGGTAGCAGGAACGGCATAACTGAGGGACACGCTTATGTCATCATGGAAGCTCGAGAATTGTCGACTGGAGAGCGTCTTCTCAAATTACGGTAGGTCTTAATCATCTCTCCGTAAAAGCTCAGCTAATTATTTCGATTAAAGAAATCCTTGGGGAAAAGGAAAGAAGGGTAACTGGGAAGGTCCTTGGTCCGATGGGAGCAAGGAATTCACTCCAGATGCACAGAAAGAGCTCAACCATAAGTTTGGCAACGACAGCGTATTTTGGATATCATATGAGGATTTGCTTCGTAAATATCAGCATTTCGACCGAACCCGGTTATTCATGGACTGCCCAAATTGGCGTTTGACACAGAAATGGATTAGTGTAGATGTTCCATGGCGGTCCGAGTTTGAGCAACGTTTTACCATTACTTTACAAAAAGAATCACCAGTGGTACTGGTCATAAGTCAGTTGGATGACAGGTATTTTGCCGGCTTATGCGGACAGTATCAGTTCCGATTACAGTTCCGGTTACATGAAATTGGTTCTCCGGACGAAGAAGATTATATTGTACGAAGCCATGGCAATTACCTTATGAATAGGAGTGTGGTTAGCGAATTAAAAAGCCTACCCGCGGGGACTTACTCTGTCTTCATGATGGTCGCTGCCGAAAGAAACAAAGACGATTTGAATGTGGAGGATGTTGTCAAAGCACAATTGAGGCGTAAGGAGGACAATGACAAGCTGGCACAAATTGGAGCTGCTTACGATCTGGCACACAGTAAGGCGTTGTCATACATGGAAGCTAGGACGAAAGCAAAGGAGGCCTATAACAAGACCAAGGCAAAAGAAGCGAGGGTTGCGCAGAGAAAGGTTCTCTGGGAGAAACGGCGCAGCACTCGAGAGATAATGAGAAAGCAAGAAAAGAAGAATCGCGAAAAACGCAAGGCCCAGGAAGAAAAGGAAGCTGCTGCTGAAAAGGAAAAAATTGATCGCAAACCAAAAGATCGTGGAGTTCAAACGGAGGAGGTTGTGGAGGAACAAATTGAAAAGCATGATAAGTCAGTGCAGACTGAAGATCACCCTCTAGAAACTGTTGAGACGAAGATCGACAATGAGATCATGAAAGAAACAGACAAGGCTATCCAGACGGACGAGATCCCTCCTTTTTGCAATGGATCCCAAGTAACTCCTATAACTCCTAAAAGTGACACGAGCTCACCAGGGTCGCCATATATTATTCTCCCGTATGCCGGTCCTCGCCCTCATGGACCACCACCGATGCCTCCTCCTGGTTATTACAATCGGAGAGAGCCAGTTACCCAGAGAAATTACGGCCGGCCACCACCACCTCCTCCTCCTCCTCGTCGAAATTACGTTACTTCGGAAGGAGAATCAAGCGCGAGCCCGGTATCAGATTACGACATGTATAGTGACGAAGACCCTTCTCTTAAGCCACGCAACCAAAACCCAAATCCCGGTGAACAAAGCAAACCAAAGGGAAATGAGAGCGATGGACAAGAAGAGCAACCAGACCCGTGGAACGCTGTTTGCGTCATTGGCTTTAGAGTCTATAGCAAGGACGAAGGATTGGTTCTCAAGGTGTATGATGAATTTTTGTGCGATGAAGCATCGGCTGTGAAGGATAATGATGATAATGCAACTGATGGTGACGTCGAGGATGCACTAGATAATGCCGATACACAGGAAAGTAAGGAACGAGACACTGAAAGGACCAAGGAGAACGGTGAGGCAAACCCAGCTCTGTTGACCCCGTCGAACATCAACAGCGAGTCTGCTAGCAAACCATCATCGATTGAAACCAAGACCCAAGGTGATCCTGGAAAGATCGATACTGTTGACGGAGTGGGCGAACTAACCCTGGCTGAAAAGGCCGTTCGGCGGTCAGAAGATTCGAACGTTGAACGTGAAGTAGAACCAATGGTGAAGGATGCAGCAACAACCATTTGAGGCTCTTCGTGGGTGGAATCAGCTGAAGTGTGGTATGATTGACATCCAATAACTCTTGTCTCCAACTATTATTGTTACCTGTATTCCATATTCAACATATATTACTCAGAGGCAGTTTCTTTCAATGTCTCTGAACATTCGCCTCACAAAACAAGCCAGTAACTATAACTTTATGACAATGATACCGATTCTAACAGCAAAGCCTTTGATTGTGTTTTTGGGAACTAATCTACTGTAAGCGCGTATAGTTATAGAAAATACTACTTCATTCTTGATCTTTCCCTGATGCAGAACGTTAATTGACACCGAGTCGGTAACTTTTCCGAACCAATAACTTCGGCTACATCCTCGAGTACCTTCCAGGTTTCGTTGTGCTGTGCCTCTTCCTTAATTGAAGGATTTCGATTCTGCCTCATGACTCATAAGGCGAGGTCTTCCGCCGTACAGATCGCTTAAGCCAATCACTACTAACTCGTCTTCTGATCTTACTTCTGCGTTCTTGCGGCTTTGTATATAAAAGTTAGCACAAACCACTCCTCAAATTTGGACAACGAGAAGCAAACAAAACTCGAAAATGTCACCAAAAATCAAATTTGCATTTCTTTCTACTGTGAGCATAGCACTGCTTGCAGGCTCATCCTTAGCTCAATCAAGCACACCCAATACTGATTATATTTCAAAAATGTGTTATCCTCTATACACCAATAACACGCGTTTTCATGACCTGGACCTTACTTTTGAGGAACGAATCCCATCTCTTGCCAATTCTCCGTTTCCCTGCGAACAAAAATTTTATATCTCCCAAGTTTGTTCTGCCAATGGCACCACGCCGATAGACTGTAAGTGCGACCTAGGCATTTTTTTAAACCACACTCGAGCTATAACAGTGGCGACATCTACATTCCAGACTCTTCTCGTACTCAGCGCTACCCAAATCTTCAAGAATGATTCCTAACTCCGGTGCTGTAGTCCTAGCTGAACAGGAGTGTCTCTGCCCCTCCTCATACTGGGTTGCCCTTAGTGCATGTGACGATTGCTACCTTGCTCATGGCTATCTTAATCAGACCAAAGATGAGATGAGTGCCGAAATCAGTAGCCTCAGTAGCGCGGAATGTCTAGCAACTTCACCACCTATTCAACCGTTCTTAAATCTTTGGTACACTAGCGTCGACATCAGTAGCCTCCGCAATCCACCAGACGTTGCGATCGGCACAGATAAATTCCCTAACCAAACGGCAGTGAGCAACTACTTCACCAGCACCGGTACAAACCTCTGGACTACGGGTGCTATCACTGGAAGTGCGACGGCTAGACTGACGAGCTTCACGAATACGGATGATGTGAGGTTCACGCCGACCGCCACTATTGCATCTTCCAGAAGTGGAAGTGCAACTTCTGCAGCAGCGGCAAGTGCGAAAAGCTCGTCGCCTGCGAAACGCTTGGAGGGGACGCGTCTAAACGCATTGATGGGAGTTCTGGGCATGGTTCTCTTGTTTTGAGTAAATGTGGTGATTTAGATGAGATATGAAAGCGGCATGTGAGTGCTGGATTGTATGAAGCATAGGATACATATGAGACTTCCACACGCACATAAGGAGGAGCGCAGGAATTAAAATACACGATACTCGCAGTAGGGCTAAGCAGCTTCAGTAATGTGTAATGTCATGTTCAATTGAGGTTAAGCAACAAGCACCGACCTTCCTCATGGTATGTTTGTGCATACTGTATGGGACATAATTGCCGATCAGTCAACTTGACGGATGATCTTGCTTGCAACAAGGTCGGACTTTCATTAAAATATTTGTGGTCTGCCTGGTTAATATTTCAGATTGAAACTCGAACTTTTCCTAGTTTAAGAAGACTAACTTATGAGATTACCAAAAAAGGCTGTCCAATTAAGCTATTACAATAATCGCATAAGCTCATCAGTCGGGAGGTGCCGTAACCTCGGCAAAGATCCCCCGCGACTTTGACATCAGGTCAGATTCATTCCTTCACAGGAACGCATCCTTCGTTCTCACCATTTGATTGTTCGCCAACATGCTTCTCCTTGGTTTAACCGGCTCTATCGCCACGGGAAAATCAACGGTATCATCGATTCTGTCCCAGCCTCCCTATTCCCTACCCGTTATCGATGCCGATTTACTCGCGCGCAAAGTCGTCGAGCCAGGAACTCCTGGCTATCAAAAGATACTCGCGCATTTCTCATCGACGACCCCAGATCTCCTCCTTCCTCCTTCTCCCGATCGCGATGATTCGAAAGGTGCGCCGTTAAATCGGCCCGCATTGGGCCGCAGAGTCTTCGGGGATAGTGAGGAAAGGAAAAGGGATCGGGGTGTGTTGAATGGGATTGTACATCCAGCAGTTAGGATGGAGATGTATAAACAATTGCTAGGTTGCTATTTGAAAGGTTGCTGGGCGGTCGTGTTAGATGTTCCATTACTCTTCGAGAGCGGCATCGACGTTATTTGCGGCACGGTCCTTGTGGTCGCAGTGCGAGACCCAAAAATACAAATGCAGAGATTAAGGGAGAGAGATTCGCATCTGACGGAAGAGGATGCGGAGAATAGGGTGAAAAGTCAAGGCGATGTGCGCGAAAAGGCAAGAAGGTGTGAAGCAAGAGGAGAGGGCAAAGGGGTGGTTGTTTGGAATGATGGCGGGAAGGAGGAATTAAAAGTAGAGCTCCACAAAGTTATGCAAGCTTTACAAGGGAGAAGTCCGAGATGGTGGGCATGGTTGTTGCTTTTGTGCCCTCCCTTGGCTGGACTTTCAGGTGTATGGACTTATTGGAGAAATATGACTATCAATAAGGAGTGGAAGAAGGGAGAACTGCAGGCAAAGGCGAAGCTTTAAGTCTTCATTGGAAGCCGCCTTGACAGGTTGTAGTAATTTGATCGGCCCATACATCCTCGGCCACTCATTTTCACTGCATAAATCTATGCTACATATCAAGTTGTATGACGAGCACGTCATCACGATAGTATTCGTTTGGTGAGTTGGAACGGATATCACGCCTGTGCCAGACCAATCTACCTCACCAAAGCTTGAGCACGAGAAGGCTTACAAGTCATAAGCAAAAATCCGAGGGCAGGGCAGCATTTAATCAATTTTGGCCAACTGGGTCATTCTCTAATGGGCGGTAATGGCTATATGTAATGGGCCTGGGGTGGAAAGCAGCTATGTTTCGAAGTCTATAATATCTTCGTTCGGGTAGTTGATTGATGAGTGGTTAAAGCCCTCAATTTTCGGAAGTCTGTAGGCATACGGCTTCGACCAACTGCCGATGACCGCTACTAATCGGTCACCGGTGATTTCATCGAGGTCAGGAGAAGCCATCATACGATATCGAGTTACAATAATCGGTTAACTGATATGTCACACTATATGAATATTCGTACAAATCATTCGAAAGAGCTCTCTACTTCTGCTATGTGTGAATCATGTGCTGTATCGATTCAAGGAAGGAGGCGTGAACCTAATTTAGGCAGGTGGGGTGTTTCTACTGGATGAATGAGAGACCTAACAGTCACGGAACATCATCTATCTACTTCTTTCAATTCTCAGTTCTCGGTCCTCTTGTGTTTACAATCAAGGCATTGTGTTTTCGACAAATGTTCCTGTATCCTTGAACCTTCTTACATCTGCTATTTACTTGCCTATTCGCGATATCATCCAGACCTCAAGCAAGATGATCGAACATCGCCAAATGCAGGGGATCATCAACCACATGAAGCACCTATTCTCCGTTTGACCATTATTCCGACAGGCAGTCAACACATTTCAAGCGCCGGGCGCTTTATTGTTATTATCGAAGCTATCCTTACTTACGTCTTTTCTCTTTGATCATTCTATTTTTACTCTCACTGGGGTCTTCACATAGTAGCCTTCACCCAGTTTTCAAAGACCTCCTTCTCCTTCACAATGGCGCGGGGGCCTCAAAATTGGGTAGACTACTTGTCTTATCGGCGAATATATGTCCCACCTGCTCCTGTGGTTCCAAAGGTTGTGTGGCCTACCTCATCCTCTACCTCGACTCTTGTTCAAGTTCGGACTCGGAGCAGCTCTCCCTGTCAGCGCTCTTTGAACGTTTACGTAGAAACATCCGAGTCAGAATATTGCTCTGACCCTGAAGAGGATAGTGCGCCCTTGCCTGCCAAAGTGGAAGTGAAGAAGCTTGAGGCACCCAAGCCAGAGGTGGAAATCCCAAAGGAGATTGAGCAAGACGTCAAAAGGCCAGAGAAAGTCGACTTAGAAATCAAAAAACCCGAGAAACCTATGAAGGCTGTCAGGGAACCTGCAAAAGCTAAGCCAGAGGTTCCAGTTAGGGAGAAGAAAGCCGAGAAAAGGGTGCAGTTCCAAATCCCCGAGAAACCGAAATCCGCCCTCAAGAAAACTCCCGCTGGGGATTCACTACATCCTCTAATTATTCCATTCGATGAATGTGACGGATGCGAGTGTCTGCGCCATAAACATAAAAGCAGCACTGTTGATTCGGGAAGCGACGAAAGTGACATTCGTCCACTTGTCAAGCGCATAAAAAACGATCAACGTTTGCGCAACAACTCACAACCTATAGATCGCGATCCGAAGTGCCAACACCAAAAATATCAAAAAGAGCTTCAAGGTAATGCTATCAGTCCCGATCGAAGAGCCCAGCCCAGAATTAATATCTCTCATACATATCAGACCAATTCACAAAACAACAGTCTCCCTCTCCGAAACAAATACTACACACCAGATATGGAACAACGTGTCCTTCATGCTATGAGAGCGGACGTGATATTGAGGGAAGACGTAATTGAAGGTCCTTCAGATCCTCGTCCCAACGCATTCTTCGATACTAAGAATGGTGTGCTTCGTGTTTACCATGGCAACGTCTATGGAAATCCATTTGCGAGCCTCCTGCCCCCAGCTCACACGCCTGTTGGTACCTTTGGTCCAAGTATTGCTATGAACCCACCACCACATGAGCAGTTCTATACTCAGCAGCGCAGGATCTCAAATGGCCACCACTTTCAAAATAACTTCAATGATCAATCCAACTTTCACCATCAAAATCCTTACGCCAATCAGAATAATATGCCGAATAACCAACAAAATTACCTTCAGAATAACTATCAGGGCCAGCAACCGGCTAAATACATGCAGCAGTCACAAAAAATGCCAGGAGGCTGGGTCGATGATGCAGATAAAAACCAAGATTCTGGCTGGGATAACAATAAGGCAAATAATGACCACTCCGGTCATGCCCAAAATAATACCCAATCTTCTGACAACGTCAACCAAGATGGGGGCTCCGGCTGGGGCAACAACAGTCAAAGTAGCCAGTCGAACAACCAGAAGCAATCCGGATCGAACAGTGGAAACAACAAGAACAACAATAAGTCCGGCGGAAAGAACGCAAAGAAGCAGTCGAACAATGGCTCCGTGCGTGGAAGTGGAAGTGGTGATGGAGGTCGAAACGCCCGACCAACAAATAATTCAAATGGCTGGTCCGGAAACAGTGGTGCAAATAAAGACTCAGCTTGGGGCAGTGGCGACCAGAATCAAGCTGCTAATGACTACTCCAACAATCAGGATTCCGGCTGGGGAAATGATAACAATCAGAATGATCAGAACGGAACTTCCAGCTGGGGTAACGATGAAGATAACCAAGGTTTCAATGATAACTCGAATAATCAAGACTCAGGATGGGGAAATGATGATAATAACGACCAGGAAAACGCAGGTGACCAACAAAACGAAACATCTAGGGGCTGGGGAGATTATGGAGAGCAGAACAACAACGACAACAATAGTTATGGAGGTTGGGGAGGTTCAGGAGAGCAGCAGGAAAATAACAATACTGGGGGTTGGGGGGACTCAGGAGACCAGCGCAACAACAACGACTCGTGTGGCTGGGGTGGAGGAGGTGGTGGTGATGGAGACTGGGGAAACACTGGAAACCAGGAGAGCAACAACAACAACTCCGGTTCTGGAGACTGGGGAAATGGTGGGAATGGTGGGAATGAGCAGGATAATAACAACTCTGGGTCTGGCGATTGGGGCAATTCTGGCGATTGGGGTAATTCTGGCAAGCAGAACCAGAATGCCTGGAACAGTAAATCGAACAATAATAATTCCAACTGGGATTCCAAGTCAAACAATAAAGGGTCAAGAAAGGGATTCAATGGTTCGCAATGCAGCAACAGCAATCCAAAGAAGACCTTCAACGAACAGAAGAAGAGCTTTAATGATCCTGGCTGGAATGCTAATCAAAACAATAATGGCGGCAATAATAATGACTGGGGAGAGTCGGCGAACAGCGGTTGGGGAGCTCAATGTGCAGCACAGAGCACGAAAGGTCCAGGCTGGAATGACCGAAAGGGAAATCAACAACGTTCAAGCAGCGAGTCAGGCAAAAACCGGAAAGATGATAATGGAAACAAAAATTTCTCTGGTAGATCCGGAAGTCGTCAAAGGAGCCAGTGGGGGGGAGGTGGTGACGGGGCCAATTCCAATCACGGAGCTGATATTGGAGAATATCATGAACCAACAAGCACGGAATTGCTAGACAACTTTCACGAACGAGTTTATGGGGGCATGACTTCTATGCAACACTCTGGAGCCAACACGGGGAATGGAGGATATGGTGACGATTGGCGCAATGCTGCTCGTACCCACGGCAATAAAGGCCCCTCTGCAGCTTCTTTGGCGGGAAGTTGGGTATCTCATTGCTCGAGCAATCATGGCGGACAACGCAAAAGTGGCTGGTGAGAGATCACTCGACTTAGCAAGCTTTTGTAAAGTTTGATATTACATCAGTTGTTGTAAATTACTTGTATCAGACTACACATGTCTTTCGGGAACGATTGAGAAGAATAGGGAATTCTGTAATTATATCTATCTACATTCTATGCTTTGCAAGATGTTTGAATGAAGCCTTGATGTGGTATCAATTAAACAAACATGCGTTTCCTATCCAGATATTTACAATGTTGGTTTAAGTCGTGAGTAAATTTCAATGTCTAATGTGCATTGTGGTCCATGTTGTACAAAACAGTCTGCATTAGAACTATTGATTTGCTGCTGGGATCTTGGGGTTTTCAAGCTATCCTCGATTGGTTATACCGCCTTTGAGCTTCCCTTGCAATATTATTGTAACGGGCTCTCGACTTCAGTTGGAACTTTGCAAAGCCCAAACTATCCTCAACACAACATTCAAATAATACAGGATGTCTACCATAACAACCACTGCCCTTCAAACCTCCTACCCTCCTCTCCTACCCAATTCCTTCAACGCGAACCAGCCTAAAACTATCCGCCTCTACCCTCTCTCAAATTACACATTCGGCACTAAAGAGACTCAACCCGAAGAAGATCCCTCCGTCCTCGCACGCCTAAAACGCCTCGAAGAACATTATGTCGCACACGGCATGCGACGAACCTGCGAAGGTATTCTCGTCTGCCACGAACACAACCATCCTCATATTCTGATGCTTCAAATCGCAAACGCATTCTTCAAGCTACCGGGTGACTATCTCAAGCCCGAAGATGAGGAAGTCGAAGGCTTCAAACAGCGATTGAACGAGCGCCTAGCGCCTGTGGGCACGCAGTTCAGTGGTGAGGGCGTCAATGAGGAGTGGGAAATCGGCGATACTTTGGCGCAGTGGTGGAGGCCGAATTTCGAGACTTTCATGTACCCGTTTATTCCTGCGCATGTTACAAGACCGAAGGAATGCAAGAAGCTGTACTTTATTCAGCTTCCCAGACAGAGTATGTATTTCCATCTAATTTTGTGTCGGGATGATGGTTATGGAGTACACACAGAGAGGCTGATATGTGAACAGAAGTACTGAGTGTGCCCAAGAACATGAAATTGCTCGCCGTTCCACTCTTTGAACTCTACGATAACACGGCAAGATATGGGCCGCAGCTTTCAGCTATTCCGCATTTACTATCGCGATATAATTTCGAGTTTATCGATGAGCAAGGACAGGTAGTAGCAGTCACGCCGGGAGGTGGACCAGATGATGGATTCGCACCAAAGACTAAAGTGCTAGCTGGCGGTGATGAGACAATGGAAGAAGCTGATATGAAGGAAGAAAATGGTGTTCAATAAACTACAGGACCTGGGGATGGGTATAGGGGAATTCAATGGCGGCATGGAAAGGCGTTTAGAGGATAAGTGTTCAAGATTGGAGTAATCTACAGGATGGATTGAATCATGAGAAATGCACTTGACACAATTTACTTCACAGATATCAAAAAGCGTATCTTCCTAATCTGAACATTGAAGATATTCTCTTGGAAAATTCGTGACTGCTGTATCAGGCACACATGTTTGTAGACATATGATATAAGCTCACCCCTGTCGAGCTCTCCCCAACCCAAACCTACGTACAGTATGACGTCCCAGCCCACCCCACCAAAATCTACATCCGGAGTCCAAAAACCATTCGAATGCCTTCTCAATCCTCAGACAACGAAACCACGACTCGTTCGCAGCATAACACCTCAAGCGACTCCTCATTCTCACTCTACCTGATCCTCTTCGTCTTCTGCTTCCTGCTCGCGCTGTTCCCCTCTCTCTTCCACCTCGTCTGGACCTTCCCACTCAAGCTCATCCTCCCCGCCGCATACCATTCCTCGCTATCGCCTCACTCGCGCCCCAAACCCGCCGTCATGTCCTGGTCGCAGAAAACCATCTCGCTGCCGTCGAAATCAAAGGGCGCGTATCTCGTCACCGATCACATTGTCTCGTCGCTGCCAGAGATCAAGAACTATAAGGTCGGCTTACTGAATTTGTTTGTGCAGCATACGAGTTGTGCGCTTAGTTTGAATGAGAATTGGGACGAGGATGTTAGGTCCGATATGAGTGATGCGTTGGATAGGATTGCGCCGGAGGATAAGAAGGGGGAGTTGTATAGACATAGTGCCGAGGGGTTGGATGATATGCCGGTTGGTTTTTCCTGGTAATTTATTTCCTGAACATAGGGAGACTAATCGGAATCTAGGCACATGTCAAGTCTGCTTTGGTGGGCGCCAGTGTTACGATCCCAATCACGAATGGGAAGTTGAATACAGGTACTTGGCAAGGGATCTGGTATTTGGAGTTTAGGACTAGTAAGCATTCGAGGAAGGTCGTTGCTACAATTCAAGGAGAGAAGATGTGAGGGTTTAGTTTTAGATAGTTGTAAAATTGCATCGGCTTTTGGGTGCTCGGTGCATGCTGCGGGGGAGGTGCATAATTCTTGGGGAAACATGCCAGTGTCAGCTACTTGCAATCAATCAATGTTGCGTGGCATCAATGCGATATAGTTCTCCATCATTATAGCATGGCACCAATACCTTCACTGATTATTGACATAATGGCTTAGCTGGATGAATTGGCCAGCTTATCACTACAAGGCATTTTTCTGTGTGGAAGTGCACAAAAAGCTTCATCCCCGCAACTTAGCATTGCATTTATATACACTCTTCCTCTAGTCACTGCTTTATCCACCTTGGCCTCTTATCGTTGACCAAGAGGCTCATCAGTAATTCTTTGTGATTCGTTAATCTCAGCAGAGTGACCTTGTGCCTCTAGAGGATATGGAGTGTCTGGAAGAGATTCGAGATGAGCTCGGTGGTGCTCATTGGCCTAGTTATGATGTCAGTAGAGATGAGTGTATAATGGGAAGACTATAACTCACAAATGGAAGTCCGCAGTAAGTGCATGCGCAGATCTGAGGCTTGTCGACGTTGATGAAGATTCTTGGGTGTCCTAGCGGCCCTCCACCTCCGTCGCATTCAACAATGCGGTTGTGTGTCCATCGAACTGGTTGCTTGTGAATCAAGGCAATGGCTGCTTGCGGGGCTGGCTGGAGAAGAGTCAGTGGGTCGGGATACATTTTCCCTCCCAAGCTTTCAACACATAAGGAGGTTCAGTGGATGAAGGCCTCAATATCGTACCTGAGCGTCCATGATAGTCTGCTCGAACCTGGGTCCCGTCATAGCTCTACTTCTAGGGTTTTGACTTCGAGACCATGTTTCCGCCCTGTTTGGCGCCTGCATCACTCTGAGCTTCTCTGCTGTTGCCGAATCCTCCTGCAGTGATGCATCTCTGTGTGGTGTTTCCATGGGAAGCTCGTTTGTCTTTGAGACATTTGGGACCTCTTTCGGAAGGTTGGGGTCATTGATCTCCCGTTGATCATTTGCGGAAAACGCGTACGTTCGTCTGGCTGCGAATTGAGCTCTGCGAGAAATTTGCCATACGGCCCTGGCTCTAACGGCTGACAGCATTTTGCTGATGTTCCAATTGCTCGAATCGTCAAACGAAGTCGTTTTACCTAGTCGTCCTTCGTTCGAGGTCCGCTTACGTAATTTCCCGAAAGCTTAATTCTCACTGGATTCGGAAAAGGTCCGCCTTAGATACTTTTTGACTTTCTTTTACCTCCGTGCGACCTGTTGTACATTGGACACCCTGCAGATTGCGAAGGGTCAACAATCTACATCCAACGATCCTATTTTATCGAGTTGGGTATCCTACAGCTTGATAATCAACATCGGCATCCTCCTTTCATCTCACCAGCTTGTTTAACAATCTACAAGTATGTCGACCAGCGCAGGATCACCGACCAGTGTGCCAAAGGCAATGTCTTCCAGGCTTTTAACGATGAAGTTCATGCAGCGAGCTGCTGCTTCGTCTCCTACGAGCCCGTCTACCTCAACATTAGAAGAACCATCGCCAAAACGACAAAAGACGGCGCATACCACACCTACAAAATTCAACGTTGACACTTTGGCCGATAACCGGGCGATTCGTGCGGCGCTAGAGGAAGAAGAAGCTAAGAAGCAAGCGGCATTGGATAGAGCAGCTGCAGAAGCTGGAGACACACGATGGGTATTAAGTTTCGAGGACAGGAAGCATCTGGATAAGCCAACGAATACTTTACGGGTTGTTCAAGCTGGATTTGCGAACCTGGATCAGCCTTCACCGATAAAGGCGCATGATGGCGATGATGATGTGGCTGCAGAAGACAGACCTATCATGGTCGGGAGGAGGAGTTTTGGAAAGTTTAATAGAATTTTAGAGGTACGCCGCGGATTTTGGTTGATCTTCTGAAGGATCACATGTTAATTTTTCCGAATAGAAACAGCAGAATCCAAACCAGGAAGATTCATCGTCATCTTCGGAAGAAAGCGACAACGAAGAATCACACGATAATTCCGATGCTGAAGCTGATGATGATCCAACTGGCGCGAACGAATTAATAAAAGCCAGTCGACAGGAAGCTGCAAAGCGGGCGAAAGAAGAACGGAAAGCGAAGAAGAAGGCAGAGAAGGCAGAGCTGCTCGAGTTGGCTAAGAAGAGAAAGAAGAAACATGTCTCGCTCAACGGGTTAACATCCTTGTCGGGGCAGGACAACAAAACTTGTTATGGGTGTGGAGGTAATCATCTACAGAGGGATTGCCCGAAGAAGAGAAGACATCAGGGCGATGACGGGCCACCAAGGAAATCGCAGAGGACGAGGTAGTGAGCCAGAAGTATGATAGCAGGCATACGTGCTTCGGCGCCTATATGACCGTTTTACCATTCTGGCTTTTTCTTACCTACGGGCAAACTACAGATAACGAATAGGTTGAACTGCACACCCGATCCGACATATCGAGACGAACACAGTCTCTCCTCCATCTCCTCCAATCTTGGGTTTCTACAACCGGAACAGTCGGTTCTGAAATCCCTCATCCCATGCGTTTACATTGGCAAGCGTGCATCTGATTAGGACTTGGACCGGCGCTTCTTATATTAATTACCGGTGGACGGTACGATACGGTAGGGTGCATATGCATATATACATATATAGCTCAAGTAAATGAAACCGCTAAATATCCAACGCTTTTTGCTATCTATCCGATCCCCACATTTTTGCACCGAACATTGGAGGTACACAACTTTACTATGACACCTATCCAATTTTGATGTATGTCACGATCAATGATTTTTCAAAAAATTAAGTCCAATTAGGATAGTTGACCGCGATTCCAGAATGAAGTGCAAAATCGTAATTAACCTCAAGAAGAAGCCCAGAACTCCTATTGGGCTTCTTTTTCTCTGTCAGAATTTTGACTATACCTCTATATTATTGAAGATCTGTCTCTTAATCAATATATCTGCCTTAGTATTATCGAACTCTTCTAGGTCCGTAATAGTAGTATCCTTATCGCATCGTATAGAGAGATCTCTGCTAGCTCTGAAGCCTCTATATCTAGGAATACTTCAAGATTGCCAGGACCTCCTACTGTATCTGCGAAAGCTCTTAAATACACCTGTTCTCTTTCTGTGCTAGCCTCATATACGTCATTATATAGACTAATCCTTTCTACACCCAGTCGTATAGTTAGTTGTAAGATCAGATTCGACGCGTAAAGACCAATTGTATAAGTGTCACATAGTAAAGTTGTGCACCTCCGATATCCGGTATATGATAGAGGGCGTTGGATGGATAGCAAAAAGCGTCGGATGTTTAGCAAAACCCTATGTTTATACCGAGACTGATGTTACAAATCTCTTACTTACCATTACCCCTGAATCGAATTTCTCTCGTTTTCGTTTTGTGACGTTTAGTAGCAATGAAGGGCGTTGTACACTACCTCTCCCTCGAAGATCCAACGACAACTCCATCCCGACACCATCGCCTTTTCGCATAAGTACTGGAGGGAGTTCTAGCTGGTGCAGTGGGTCGTTGTGGTCTGCTCGCAGCGTCGTTTAGAGGTCCCAGACTAATTTAGTAAAACTAGATAAACGGTGACTATTCTGCGGAATAACACAGCCGTGCCGCTTGCTCGGTTCTCTCCACTATCAGTGAACACGGATAAACGATAGACTGCTGGTCTGTTCACTTCCAGGGGAGATCGTGTCCTTGCTCCCATCCCAGTGAATAGCATTCTCTCTCTATGATGGGATGAAGAATGCAATATCTCTATCTACTGAAAAGACGGGCATGCTGATAGATTCTGGGCCGCTTTCTTCCCGTGCTTCACACCTCTTTATAATAGAGCAGCAAAGTGATATTTAAGCCACATCGGGACAGCAGAGGTGGCAAGGGAAGCGGAAGAAGGTATTTCAAGGGCTGCTCTAGCAGACGAACGCCAAGTTTTGCCGCCCCTTTGCGTTAACCAGAACACCACTCAAGAATACACGCGGAGAACAGACATCCGAAGTAAACAAAAGAATAAAAATAATCATGTCGTAAATCATAATCTATCTACCTAAACCGCCTCATCCGCCGCTACACTCTGATACGCACCTCCCTGGTCGCCACCAGCACCTCCAGCACTCCTCCTCATTTCCATCCTCGACGGTGTCTCATACATTTTCGTATAATTAACCGGCTGACCACCTAGCATTGCCGACCCGTTTTCTCTCCTGCCAAATACGGGCGCCGGATCGCACCAGAAATCTTTACAGTTAGCCACGCATCCGCGGGAGAAGGGGTTTTGGTGTCTTCTCGAGCGGTTCTTGTTTCCTTCATAGCCGTGGAATGCCGTTTCCACAAAGGTGTCGACACCGAGGAGTTTTTTCCATTGTGCGAAACAGCCTTCTCTGGCGCCGTGGTGGTGGTGCCCATGGCCGTCGTGGGCGTGGGTGGGTGGTAAGGCGGGATCTGGTCCGAGACCATCGTTGCCGAGCTGGGAGCCGGCGCGAGTGGTAGCACCGGTTGTGAGTGCGGAAGTTATGGCTTGAGATGCTTTGCCTCCGGTCTGGTTTCCGCGCATGTTCTCCCATGTTGTCATTGCTCGTGAGATTTGGATGAGTTGTACAAACATGAGCATAGTAACCCAGGTCAGTTGCATTACGGCCCAGAGGACCAGAACTAGTGTAAATGGGTCTTGATTTACGATTCCGCATAGTGCTGGCGAAAGAATGTTGCACTCGGTCTCTCCTTTTCCAGCGAAGCCCTCGAAATCTAGGTGAAGATCAGAGATTGGTCCGGTAAAGTATGCATTGGTACTTACATCCGATGGTTAATCGTACAAGGAAAATTATTCCGAGCTCCAAGGTTACCAAATACAGGAAAAAGTGTCTATGGTTGTTAACGCCAACGCAGTTGTTAATCCAAGGGCAATGGCTGTTCGTATTAGGTTAACGAGGTCGCAAGTGTGAGGTGCGAAGCGCTACTTACTGGTCATGCTTGGCCACACAACGGTTACATCTCCTGCAGTGCTTGCTTCTCAAAGGCTGGCGCACCATACAAGTTGTACAGAAGTTTTGATCATCAAATTTCCATAAACTCAAAAGCTCGTCAATCACGGCCTTCTGCTGTGTCAGGCCGCCAAGTTTCGGCACGTAACCTGGTTCATAAATCATAGCACAGACATAGAAGTATCCACAGAGAGTATAACACGCGAGGAATAGAAGGTTTGAGATTGGATAAGTCGTGTAGGTCCCTAGAAGTGGTTAGCAAGGCGCAACAAGTGCTTCTGGTTAACAAACCTGGTAAAATGTGCGTCAACCATCTGAGTCCAGCCCAGAATAGGGTGCCTGCGAAAATTCCAGCAAGCCAGGGCTAAAAACATATAAATTAGCTTCTGGAATATGGGTAGTGCTGAGGATATGGTCGAACATACCGTCTTGTGCAAATGCCTCATATCCGATGGCGCATACTCCAATACCTGCTGTGCAAGCCATTGCAAGGAGTACCCCGCGAACAGAGCAATAGGAACACCAGCAAAAACAACCATGTAACTGCTGATCGTGATCATGACCCAGATAATCAAGAATGGCCACAAAAAGAAGAATTTGTTCATAAAGCTGCGCTTATCCTTCAACAGGTATGAAGAGAATGGAAAATTGATGACGCGTGGCATGGCATCCTCCTCATAACCGCATTCCGTCAATGCTTTATGCCATATCATCTCGGTCTTCATCTCTTCGGCAGTGACAGCTGGTGTTTTGCCAGTTTGCGTTTCAGCAAATCTGTCGGCGCCATACTCGATCAACTTCTGTATGCACCCTTGATTGCCTTTCACAAGCGCCCAATGCAGTGCCGTGAATCCAGTCTCATCTGCAGCATGCACATCCGCGCCCCATCTTAGAAATAAATCAACACAATTCGGGTATCCTTTGTACGCAGCCCACATCAAGCATGTGTGGCCTTGAGTATCGGTCACATCGACGGAAATGCTCTGATGCAGTAACAGGACGAGTTGAAAGACGTTTCCTTCGAATAAAGCCAGATGCAGGATATTATAGCCTTGAACATCAGTCAAGAGCGGGTCTGCGCCGTGGTTCAGTAGTAAGTTAACGGTATAGTAATGGCATCTCTGCGCTGCCCACATTGCGGGTGTAGCCACCGATTCTCCTCCTTTCTTGTTCACATCTGCGCCGGCATTCAATAGGAACTGGCACATCGCATATTGGTTGTTTATAGCAGCCCACTATTTGATTTATTAGCTATCATGGATCTTGGTGGCAAAATGTTGGGGTCGAACATGTAAAGGCGTAATCCCCTCTGCATCGCAATAACTAGCATCGTATACGCCCTCTTTGAAAAGCTTCTCCATCGCTGGGACATCTCCCAGTCGCGCCAGTTGCATTACATCCACATTCTTCACTGGAGGCTGATCCGATCCGGTCATGTCGCCGAGTTCTACGGTGTTTTTGTCGCTCAGTGTCGGTGCAACAGCTTTCGACTTGCCAGTTGGCATTACCAGGCTATTCTTCTGCGTGGATTCAGTCGCCGAGGTCGAAGTTGTATCTCCTGGTGCCATGCTCTAAATTTTGGGCGGGTCGAAGAACTGTAGTAGATTTAAAGTCTTCAACGCTTCGTGAGGGCCTTCAACTTCAATCGTCAATCATAAGTCTTTAAACAACATGAACATAGTGATGGCAAATGCCAATATCCACAGTAAAAACGAAGAAAGGAGAGGGAGCGTTGTAAAGGATTCTCAAAAGCTGATGAGTTGTGTGTCTGTGGCTTCGAATTTGGAAACTGCTTATTATTATTAACGTAACCTTACGGGACCCTCGTCCTCTATCTGCTGCGAGGCTGAGTTTCTAAAATAATACGAGTAACTCTAAATCGTTTGACTTTTCTCCTTACAGAGGCGGTGACAGGGATCTAATTGGTGAACGTTCGTGGCTCTTTCCATGGTAACGTGAGAGCGTGAGTAGTTTGTAGTTTCGACAAGGCAGCGGAGCGTGGGCAGGAGGCAGCTGAACGCAGCTTCGCACAGCTCAGCGTGTGGAGCCTCTAATGATGCAAGTAACTTAGCCACACAAAATTCGTCTCTCAGAGCCTTGTAGCGAATACTTGGCTTGCATACTTGTATATCGGACCATCGTCGGCCTCTCAACTTTCTTCGTGTTCCCTAGTCTTGGGATCTTCAAGTGCTTTCGGGTTCACAGTCGACAATAGGGCATCCCGTCCCTTCATTTCTCCGCGCTCATGTCGTCAATCAAAGAATGGGTGCAGCTTATCATGGACCCCTCGCCCTTGGGTCTAGCTATTGCCATCCTACTTGCCCTTTCAATACCTATCTTCCTTCACACTGTAGTGTTCCGTGCTAGTGGTCTGACAACGCTTCCTTCTATTCTATTGATTGGCCCAAGTGGTTCAGGAAAGACGGCGCTTCTTACTCTGGTAAGCAAACAACCAATGAAAAGAACAGATCTCTGCAGAGATCGAGTACACATTTTCAAGCACTAATGAGCGCTCATAGTTCGAACGCGAGAACAAACCCGCCACGACACATACCTCGCAGGCCCCTTTGACTGCCGAATGTTCTCTACCGGTTGACACAGTCGCTGCTTCTAACAAGTATCGCTCAGTCAACGATCCGACAAACCAGGTTCACAAGAAATTTCTCCTTGTCGATACACCCGGCCATGGAAAACTAAGGCATCATGCATTCCAAAATGTTACAAATACATCAAATCTACGCGGTGTCATATATCTAGTCGATGCGACCACACTGGGAGCTGGGGAAGAGGGCCTTAGGGAAGCAGCGGATTACCTTCACGATTTACTGCTTGTGATGCAAAAGCTTATGGGCGAAGGAAAATCTTCAAAAGCACCCAAAGAATTACCAATTCTTATTGCAGCCAACAAAATGGATCTCTTTACTGCGCTTCCAGCTGCACTAGTCAAGAGCAGTCTTGAGCGCGAGATTACAAAGGTCAGAGTGTCGAGGTCAAAGGGCCTGCTTGACTCTGGGGTCGGACTGGGAGATGAACAAGATGAAGAAAAGGACGATTGGCTTGGTGAGATGGGATCTGAAGATTTCAAATTCACGCAGATGGAAGAATTTAACATTTCCGTTGAAGTAGCTGGTGGAAATGTCCTCGGTGCTGATGGAGCATCTACGGAATCCTGGTGGAGGTGGGTAGCAGCCAGATTATAGGAGATCTTGACGACCGATTCTTTTTGGTTTTGAACAAATTTTCACATAATGCCCAATAACTTATCTTGTAATAACAATCCTAATAATAACGATCCTAATAAAACATTCCAGCAGAATGACTCTGTGCTTTTATGATGTTCACTTTCGTCCCCCTGTAACACTCGTCTTTGTCTTTGAGGTGGCTTATGGAAATCTGAGCCTAAAAACACCGGCCCATATCGTCATAAAGATTAAACCCTGGACTTGGAGCCACTTCGGACATCATTCTTTCAACCAGCAGTTTAGTATCGTCATCTAACCTGCCTCCAACATATCTACCATAGACGAACATGTATACGCATAGTTTCTCACTGTACTATGTGAAATCATGCCCACCATATCTTGTACGGCTGTGGGATTGAATGGAGTTGCGTGCCATAGTATTTAGGCAAATACCTTCATGTCTACGAGCGCTAGAGATAAAACTTATTAGCTTATAACCTATACAGTATCTACTACCAAGACAGTTCTTGTTCAAGATGGCCTCCAATCTGCCCTTTCCTCCAATGTATGTCCTTGAATTTCTCTTTGACAACAAAGAAAGACATGCACTGGAAGAAGAACTGGAGAAGATTGGCGCCTTGAGATACAATATCCATGAAGCTGAGATCGCAGTGGGAAAGATTGGAAAGAAACCAAGAGTGGCAATGGAATTAAGAAGATTGAAAATGACAACAATCGATGTCGAGTCGCTAGAAAAGGAGGGAGAAAGTGGGGCGCAAGCGGTGCCTGGCAAGAAGAGGAAAACCAGGGATAGAGAGAGAGCAAAAACAGAAATCTCAAATGGGAAGGAAGTTATAAATGTCGATTTCAGCAGTACAGAGGATGAAACGGCTTCTGAGACAGAGAGCGAAGATGGAGGCCCAGCGAGGAAAAAGCTGAAGTCATTAAAGGAGCCTAGTACTCTGACCCAAGCCAAGAAAGATTTGGAAAAGATCAGAACTTTCAAAGTCTTGAAAGTGGATTGGTACTATGATTCTGTCAGATCTGGAAAGCTATTACCAATGGAGGGGTATCTAGTATACGAAGGACGACCAGTCCAGGAACCTGCACAAGATCTCATATCTACCAATACATCACCTCCATCGCGCGGTTCAGATATCCTCGCAAGAGCAGTGGCTGACGCAGGGAGCTCGCCATCCACGAGTTACATGAAACACGGCAATGCTCGATATCACAAACCTACCCAGAGCGTCACACGACCAACGCATTTACTGCACCAGACAACGTCCGAGCATGATGATCCAGAGAAATCCCCCCCTCTACCAGACTACTCAAAGAAACTCTACTCCTGCGAACGACCGACTCCTCTGTACTCACCAAACGATGACTTCATCAACCTTCTTAAGAAGATCAAAACCGCCCGCCAACTCAACGGCGACTCCATCGGCGTGCGCGCCTACTCCACCTTGATCGCTAGTCTCGCCGCCTACCCCTATAAACTCACCTCCCCAACCGAAGTCCTGCGCCTCCCTGGCTGCGACCAAAAAACCGCTTCCCTATTCCACCAATACCAACAAACCGGCACCCTCGATGAAGTCACCGACATCGAAAGCGACTCCCGCATGAAAGTCCTCCTCGACTTCTACAACATCTGGGGCGTGGGCGACCACACCGCACGAGACTTCTACAACCGCGGCTGGCGCGACCGCGACGACATCATCGAGTACGGCTGGGACCGCCTCACCCGCGTGCAGCAAATCGGAGTAAAATACTACGACGAATTCCTCGAGCCCATCCCCGCCGCCGAAGTCGAAGAAATCGGCGCCACGGTCTTGAAGGAAGCGAACGAGATCATCCCCGGCTACCAGATGGTTATCGTGGGTGGTCATCGACGCGGGAAGCCGTTTAGCGGAGACGTCGATATCATGCTTACGCATCCCGACGCGGACGCCACGCTGAACTTCGTCCCGCGGATCACGGACCGGCTGGGAGAGCTCGGCTGGGTCACGCACGTGCTGCAGCACTCCCTCGCAAACTCGGCACGCGGACAAGCGCCCGTGGCGTATAAATCGCCGCGGCCGTCGGGGTCGGGCTTCGACACGATGGACAAAGCGCTGGTGGTGTGGCGGGATATACGGTATGGTTGTTCGAAACACGAGAAGAATCCGAATACGCATCGTAGAGTGGATATCATTATCACGCCGTGGAAGACGGCTGGGTGTGGGATTCTGGGATGGTCTGGGGGAACGACGTTTCAGAGGGATTTGAGGAGGTATGTGAGGAAGGTGAAGGATTGGAAGTTTGATAGTAGTGGGATGAGGGATCGGAGGGATGGGCAGTGGTTGGATTTGGAGCGCGAGGTGGTGGGCTGGGGGGAGGGGAAGTTGAAAGAGAAGGAGATGAAGGTTTTTGAGATGTGTGGGCTGGAGTGGAGGGAGCCGTGGGAGAGATGTACGGGGTAGGGTAGGTGTGTGGCATGCTGCAAAGGTAGTGAGTGCTAAGGTCGTTTGGGTTGATATATGGGAAGTGAGATGGCGCATATCATTAGCATTTCGGCCGTTGGAGCTCCACATTTTAATTGCATGATATCATTACTCGAGTGATCAAGCTCAGACTCGCAAACTCAACTTTGACTGAATGAAACTTGTGGTTTTCTTGATATATATTTAGGATTCTTCAATCTACAAACTGATCTTAAATACTGTCGTTTACGCCAGCAGTCAAATATCATCTCCTCTCTAAACATACCATATCATACAATTTTTCCACGCTTCACCCCATTCTATACCTCCGCATCTTGCCCCCTTCCAGCCCCCATCCATTCCTCATTACCAACCACTCTCTCCTCTCTCCCTTCCCTCCCCATCACCCAACCAATCTACTTCATCCCCTGCAGCACCAAATCCACACCGATCCATCCCGCCATCCCCATCAACCCCACCTGAAACAACCAAAAGTAAATCCCCTGGTACCTCCCCTTCCCACCCTCGCCTCCCTGGCTATACCCCCGCATATACAAATACCGCGAGACAGTCCAGCCGGCGCCCATGGCTGCTGCTGTCAGGGGGAACTTGGTGCCTGCGATTAAGAGGGGTAGCACGGCGGAGACGTGGTTCTCGGTGAAGTTGGAGTGCGAGCGTTGTGCGCAGCTAAAGAGGGTGTGCGTGTTAGTTTGGGGGTTGAGAATGGGGAGCTGAGGATAAAGATGGAGATGGAGGTAGGGATGGGGATGAACGTACTTGAATCGGTGGGCTTCGGCATCGGTGCGCGAGTCGGGTGCGTAGGCTGCGGGGTAGTTTACTTTTGCAGCTTTGCGGTATTTACCGGTGTTGAAGCCGTGGATGGTGTTTAGGAAGAAGGTTGAGGTGGCCGCGAGGATGACATAGCTATTGTGGTGGTGGAAATCACTGTTAGCTAGCTTCTCTTTTGGTTCTTTGGAAGGGATTGAGGAACTGAGGAGGACATCGGTTTGTGCAAAGAAGCGGCAGAAGCACTTACCCGTAATTGGGATCAAGAGTTATAGTTGCCATTGTGAATGATGGTTGCTTTGAAGATTTCCAGTAGTGTAGTATGAAGTCTGCGATTGAAAGAATAGTAATCTGCACCAGAAGAGAAGAGGAGGGGAGTGATGAGATTTTGAAGAAATGGCAAAGTCTCCCTGACCCGGAAAAAAAATCCACCCAACCCACCCACCTACCTGCCTACCTACCTACCACGATGCGACGTTTGTTTCGCTCGTTCCTGCTCCTTAGGTCCAAACCAGAGCGAAGCGTACGAAACTATCTCAGTGGAGCAAGTCCAGTGGACACACGGACATTGGATTGCTCCGATCATCAGAAAAGTCGCCGAGCAGCCAAAACGTTTTCCAGCGCAGACCACCGACTCGGTGGACGAAGATGGAGATGTTGTATGGATGAGCAATTGTATGAGCTTTGTCCGGGACAATGGCAGGGAGTACATGCGATCTCCATGTCATCTGGTCAGCATTGAGTCCGGGAGAAGAATGGAAGGATGGAAGAATGTCAAGAATCGTGCATCATGCAGGTCGGCATTTGGCGGGGCAAATTTGCCCCGATGGACCCACCTGCGGAGGTTCTGACAGCCCGACTTGCTTCGACGGAGTCTGTGGAGGTCTCACATATTTCGGAAATGGAGTAACGAGGTGAGATACCTCAGGGGATGGGGCTTTCTTTTATACATGAGTTAAGTCCGATGTTGTCAATTGATCACGGAGCACGTCATATCTCAGAACCGATGTGGTGAGCTTCTGGTTAGTTGGTTGTATTAACTTCATTGGCAGCGGCACTGATTCTTGGACAAATTCCAGATTTTGAGTACAGTTCCATACCTACACTCAACTCGGTACATTACAACAAAAGAAACCTATAATCTTGCGTGAGGATCATAGCCACTTCTTCCTTTTACCACACCATACGCACCGCCTCCTTTGCCAAACATCGTCTTCAAGTCCCTAGCTAGAAGTTCTGGTTCCTCAGTTGCAAAGAAGTGACCTCCATGAGCATTATCTGACTCGTAAACAACAGGTCCCATTGCTCTGAATGGAATTAGCACTGCCGTAAACTATAAATTATTGATGGACCACATACCTTCCCCATGTTTTGGGTAGAACTACAAGCTCCTTTGGATTGAAAGCCAAGCCCAGCTTCACATACCCAATATAACCCTTCACGTCATCGAATGTAACAGTATCCGGACCGGGTTCTGTATGCATAACCTCATAATAGATTCTATGAGCAGCGCCAGGGCCCGCTCTTGAAAATTGGTAGATGCTAATCCAGGTTAAGATCTCATCATCTGTCCAAGGATATGAGTCTGTCCAATCGTGTAGCTTCTCGTAGATCCAAGCTAGTAGTGCGACTGGTGAATCGTGAAGGGCATACGCAAGAGTCTGTGGTTTGGTAGATTGCTCCATGAAATAACCACGACCTTCTTTACCAAACCACTGCGTTCGTGCAAACCCTTCTTTCTCCTTTTGGGTATATGGCACTAAAGCATGCTGAAGCGCCAGAAGAGGGTTCTTGATGAAGCTCACAGGATTGCTGCCGACCATGTTTATGTGACTTGCTTTACACTAAGCGCCGTTATCAACAAAATGCTCGAAACTGCTTGACGATATTAAGATTTCCAAGACTTACATGGTTGGGATACAATTTACCAATGGCTCTTGTGATAAAGAAGCCCCAATCTCCACCCTGGGTGACATACTCATTGTACCCCAGCTGCAACATCAGCTTATGGCAAGTTTCCGCATACTGAGCAACGGCGAATCCTCTCTTCTTGACTCCTTCACTAAATCCAGAGTTTGGAAGCGACGGTGCTACAACATGAAAAGCTGGCCCTTCCGGCTTCGCAAGTAGCGGAAGCAAACGTAAGACTTCAATGAAGGACCCCGGCCCTGCAATTCTGTCAATCTCACATGTTCACGGAATTCGTTTTCATCACATCATTAGTGCTTAGACATGAAGATTAAACTCACAGCCATGGACAAATAATAGAGGTATAGCTTCTTTTACCGGACTCTTCTGCCATACGAAATGGATGTCCAGATCTCCAAACCCATTTACATTAATAGGTGTATGAAACTGTGGTACACGATTTAAACGTGACTCGGCTTCGCGCCAATCCCATTGCTCCCACGCTTTAGCAAGACGTTTGACATCGGCTAACGGAACGCCCAAGTCCCATCCAGATGAAGGCAGCTCGTCTGGAAATGTAGCGCAGGAGAGTTTGGTCCTCAACAAGTCAATCTGAGACTGAGGAACGGCTATTTGATATGGTTCTGGTGCCATTGTGACGAAGGCTGGTAGGGATAGTAGGGATGGTGAGCTTGAAGTGAAGAGAGAAACGTAAAATAGAAATGGAAATGCTTGACTACCGAAACTGCCTGGGCATAAGTTATTAAAATACCTAGGAAATGCGGGGTTTCACCTTATAAGGAAGAGGGGGAAGAGGGGATTGTCGAAATGGTTACACGCTGCCGTCCAAGGTCCGTTCCTGCCGTCCAAGGTCCGTTCCTCCCGTCCATCCTTGGCCCTTGGCCCCCGGCCCCAATACGACGTCTGAGCTAATTTTCACGCCACTTTTTTTCTTGACAACCGACGCCCTTCGTTCAAGATATCAAAGTATCATAGAGCACCTTCTCCAAGGGTAACAACGTATGTATCATAGAGCACCTTCTCTAGACTAAATGATTTTTGTCTATCTCATGGATATCCGTGAACCGATCCGCACCGTAGATCCCCGCCCCGGGCATATAGCAATCGCGGATCCTATCTCAAAGTCATAAATCAAACCGTCAACTTACAGATTATCCATAAGACGCTCGCTTAGCAGGATACAGGCTACACCTCAAGCAAGTAGGATAACGGTACAACGCTTTGCAT
Organism: Clarireedia homoeocarpa; assembly: GCA_001465935.1. Taxonomy (NCBI): domain Eukaryota; kingdom Fungi; phylum Ascomycota; class Leotiomycetes; order Helotiales; family Rutstroemiaceae; genus Clarireedia; species Clarireedia homoeocarpa. Next base: position 812,109 of record LNKV01000033.1, on the reverse strand, counting down.
AACTGGCTTTAAAAACCTTAATTTTTTTTAAAAACATCACTTTTTCTAACACCACCTTTTCAAAAATATTATTTCTTTAATAACTCTTTTAATATTAAACTTATAATAATAAATAAACTATACCTTATTTAAAAGCTCTTCTTAAAGACTATACTCTTATAACACACTTCTTATTTTATCTCAAAAAATAAATAAATTATTTAAGAATTATTAAAAAGTAAGAAAAATGATTTTGTCAAGCCGAGGATCAAAAAAATTAAGGTTTTACTTTACTAAATCCTGCTAACTCGATTTTCAACTTTGATACTTTTTGCTCTTCTTAATTTAGATTACTTTCTATACTATTTAATGAACTATACTCTTTTATTACAGATAGAGGCTATAGTAAATAAGCTTGCGATCAAATATAAATTTAGTCCGGTATATAGTGGTTGAGTTAAATAAAGTTGGATTAATTTTTGAAAGAGCGATATTCGAAAAAGTGATGTTTTTTAAAAATTAAGGGTTTTAAAGTCAGTTATGCAAAGCGTTTACATTGCCGGCACGGAGCAGTCAAGAGGTCCACAACAACACTCTGCCGCCCGTCTGTCACCGAGATAGGTTGGAAAGGACTGCTGAGTTTGTTGATTATTTCCTGGCCCTACTCAAATCGTTCGATAGATTACAGACAATTTCAGCGTCATGGAATAAATCATTGCCATATATGATTTGTCAAGCGCACCTACTCTGAAATGGTTATGAATCTCCCGTATGTCTATGCAGTCGTTGATGCATCTAGATGAGACTGGCATTCACATCAGTGAATGTTCTCCATGAGAATCATCCTTTGCCAGCAGCTCGAAGTTTCTATAGCCAGTAACATCATGGTATACACCAACGGCCATAATAAGAAAGTCCCAAGTGTTCCGAGAAGACCTAGTCCGTCAAGCTGGCAATAAAATAAAAAGCTACTATTTATCATTCTCTCAGCTGGATAGCATGATAGAGTGAGCTACAGGACTTATTCACTATGATGAGATTGAGAAGCAGATTAAAGATCTCGGGTATCTCATCTCTCATTTCACTCGTTGTCGGTCCTCAAGTAGTGAATAGCACTAGCCTCGAATTTATTGCCGTTACTTCGAGGAGAATTACCTTTTCTTCCTATTATCGAGCACTATTTGTTAGTGGGTAGGTATATTGAACATTATCAAATCCTCCTGATACCTACCTACTAGTTTATAAAAACGTTGTTGGTTGGGTTCTCCCAGATCAGGTTGTGAGCACGCGTTGCGTACCGCGCTCACAAAAATCGAACTTCAACTTTCACGATTCAATATAAAACGTACAATAACAACAACAAGATCACTCTATTTAATCCATTCCATCGAAGAGCCGTGTCATAATGACAGTATCATGTTTCACATGCGGAAAGACCTGCAATGCTCAGCGCGATCTGGACCAGCATCTCAGCGCGACCGGACACTGGAGAGGTCTTGAATGTGACCAATGCGACTTGCTCTTTTTTGATCAACATAGCCTAAACAGTCACATCAAGACTGAACATGGTTATAACTTCATTTGTGAGACGTGCAATAACTCCTTCATAGATAGCACAGCCTTGAATCAGCACAGAGCGGTAGTCCATGATACGCTTGAGTGCAGATATTGTCAAGGCAGCAAGTTCAAGAACCAAACCCAGCTCGAGAAACATATGAGGCGACGGCATGATTTCGCCTGCGAGATTTGCGGCAAGTTTTCGAGGTATCAGAAGCAGCATGATCAGCATGTCCGACAACACGAGACTGAGCTTCCGCACAAATGCCCATACTGCGAGGGAAGTTATAAGGAGGATACTTTACTTCAATCACATATTGCAATCGCACATCCATGGAAGTGCGACAAATGCAGCACTCACTTTGACACACAATTTGCTCATGACCAGCACCGGTCACAAGAACATAAGTCGGCCAAACTTCCGTGCGAATACTGCACGAAGAAATTATCCAACGAAGCAGCTCTGCAGAGCCATGTAGCCGCTTGTCACTCTCACAAGTGCAAAAAATGTGCAATGGTCTTCGACTCGGCAACATCCCTGGAGCAACACACTACACAAACGCACAGCCTGAAATGCTTCAAATGCACACAAAATTTTGGCGATGTAGAAACTCGTCTAACGCATTTCTGGAAGGCCCACTCATTCAAATGCTGTGGCCTCTCTTTCGAAAATGATGTGATCCTCCAGGAGCATAAAGAGCTGGCTCATTTCCGCTCATGCGAGGCATGCTCGAAGACATTCCGCTCCCGAGCTGCATTCGACTATCATTGTTCCGTAGTTCACAACAATGCCTGCGAAGACTGCAAGGAAAAGTTCACAAGCATTGCAGAATTGCTCTCTCATCGTACTGCAAAACACGCCGTTCAGCAGAGCAGTCCTCCAATACTTCCGCGCTTGTCTGGCCTCCGATGCACTAAGTGTCTTGAGGAGTTAAGCTCTGCCCAAGAACTGCTCAACCATGATGAGAAGATGCATCGGCATATCTGCCAAAAGTGCAACGGCATGTTTGATAACCATCTGGCATTAAAGACACATGTCTCAGCACATGTCCTCGCTTGTCCAACATGTAACATGCAATGTGCAGATGCTAAATCACTCATCCATCACCACATCACTAGTCATATGGCGAAGTGCAAGCTCTGCGAAGCCGCGTTTGAAAACAATCACAGCCTCCATATACACATGGGCACGCTCCACGCCACTAGAGAAATCTTTTCCTGTGGCCACTGCGATAAGAAGTTTCCCTCAGCCGCGATCCTCAAGCAGCACTTCTCATCAGAACATACATTCAAATGCGAAGCTTGCCCCGGCGCAATATTCATTACCTCCGCCGCGCGCGACAGCCACATAGCATCCACGCACCACTCCGCCTCCGAGTCCGGATCCGACACCAGTTTCGAGACATCCCACGACCACTTCTCGTCCGAGAAGAACCCCGCACCAAAGTCTTTCCCCAGCACCAAAAGCTTTTTTCAACCACCAACCACTATCCCAATGCCAGCCATATACGGACAACCCGCATACATTCCCTTGCAGCGAAGCACAATCACAACCACAACCACCAAACCCTCAACCAAACCCAAATCAAACCCAACATTCCAATGCGACGAATGTCCCAACACCCTCTTCACCACCCGCGCCGCCTACGACCAACACATGCAATTCTCCCCGTTCCACGGCGCCCCCGCGCTAAAGTGCTTCGAGTGCAACATCTCCTGCACAAACCAGATCGCACTACTCACCCATATCGAGAGTAAACCGCATAACGTGCGTTGGGTGCTCAGCATGATTAGCACTGATTGAGATGCGGCGGCGGCGGCGCATCTCTTGTTTGATTCTGTACGATTTCTACTGTTCAAGGAAGGATGTTAGTTCTACTTACTGTATGATGATTGATTATCTGTGCAATTCAATTTAATCAGCCGGTTGCACAAAACCGCCCACGTGGAATTTTTGCACTGTATCCTTGAGTCTTCTCCCTCTTCTTTCTCTCTTGTACCCTCTTCTTCTCCTCCTCCTTCTCTCGAGTGCGATACGTATATACCCACCCACCCATCCACCTCCACCTCCAACTCGGAACAAACAAACAAACAAACAAACGATTACATTTCTTCCTCTCACTTCCTCCCCCTTCCTCATATACACATACACAGACTTCTGCCGGGTTCCCCCCCCCCCCCCCCCCCCAAAATCTTTAGTTGTTGGTGTTATGTACTGTAAATTTTCCTGTGGAGAATGTGAATGTGAAGGAGGGAGGGGGTTATGTAGGTAGGTAGTTAGTTTAGTTTGCTGGGGATGGGATGGAATGGTGTGATGTGATGGTTTGTTTGGTTTGGAAATAAGTAGATAATATATAACTATAAGTTGAGTTATAAGTTAAAGAGTGTATATTCATTGATTGACTGATTTACGTAACTCACTTACCTTTTCATGTTCTTTTCCGCTAATCACCAGAAACATATGGGGATGAGAAATCACGTCTTATCATACTGATTATTTATTCTAACTCTCATTAGGTATCGTCGATCCAGTTGTCCTTCTTTCACCCACCACCCATGCATGATATACCCATCCAGCTTTCCCAAACGCCGTTGCAAACATAATAATCCATCACCCACCTATATACCTACCTCTTCCTCCTCCTAAGTTCCCAATTAACATCCTCAACTTCTTCATCATCCAGCTCCTCCGGAATCACCGCCTCCTGCTCAATAACTCCCACCGGCAAAAGACTCTTCACCCGACCCTGCTGCTCCATATCCAGCTCCACATCAATCGACTTTTCAATCCCCTTATTCCCCAGTAAAAAATCCCCAAAATACTTCACCACATTGAAAATCTCTTCGCCCGTGGGCACAATGTTCTCCTTCGGCAGCAAGAACCCATAACTGCCTGTATCTCTAAGTTTAATCTGATAGCTATATCGCACGTGCAGTTCATGGTAGAACCAATCGATTGCCGAACCACCTCCAGTCTCCATACGCGAGATCGCTGGATCGTTGGATGATTTTGAGGATACGGCACCTTCGCAGGCTGAAGCGACGGTGTAGGTTTCGCCGCTGGAGAGACGGATCGCTTTAGCGAGACCCATGCCGAGCTCCTCGAGATTTTCGAGGCTGGGAGGATCGGCTAGACAGGAATAGGAGTAGGGATATAGAATCTGTTGTGAATAGGAATGTAAGTCTAGGAAGCCGACGAATCTGACATTGTTGTTCTCTGTCTCGTTCTTGGCCCATTCGGCAAGTCTGTGAGACTCAACGGCCTGGAAGGGCGCGTCTCCTGGATAGCTCTCGGAGCAAGGATTACTTTGGAAAGAGCTACCCCACTCAAATCCAAATCCGCGGTCCAGGTCAAGACCTCGGCAGAATCGAAGGTTGGTTTGTTGACGGTTCTTGCGCCAGAGACGGTCGTTTTCCCATGTGTACACATATCCATCGACATTGACGGTAGGGATGAGGACAAAATCAAATTCGTGAAGGAGCTTGGTAATCTCTAGAGATTTACCGTAAGAGGTAATCAACGACCAAGCAGCATATGTCACACTGCTCACAGATATCCATTCACGAGCATGGAATCCACCCGATAGAATGATAGTCTTTCGCTGCTGAGCAGGTTCTTGAGGGAGATTTGGAGACACGCCAATCTTCAAAGCTGGAATATCCCGACCTTCGTAAGAGGTTCCAATGCTAATCAAACGGACGTGTGTGGTAAACATGGAGGCCATGAGGCGCATCCATGGGATAATGACCGAGAGTGGTTGGTAGTCGTGGAAGAATATGTTGTCTACGCTATCAGTCGAGCCTGTCTTCAGCGCTGGAGTGAAGGCTTGCTCTGAATGTTTGGAAGGGAAGGCGACATCCGCATATGCCATTGATGGATAGGATTGATAGATGGTCTTTGCCAGGTCTGGCATCAGATGGGAGTATGCAGTCTGCAATGATTTTGGTAATAAACCGAGGAGTGATGAGACCTATTTTGATGATTAGCATGACCAGACCATTTGCCAAACGAGGGATGTTTTAGCATACATCATCTTCCCTCAACCGTATATCTGCCCAATTGCTAGTAAATTCCCACACATCCAAGAAAAGTGTATCGGCAGCCTCTGCCAAGGCTTGTTCTTCTGCAGCAGAGCTGAGATTAAAGCGAAGGACTACATCGCCGCCGTATCTTGCGAGCAATGTCGCAGGAAGCTGAGTAATGGCAGGACGTTGGGAGTTGTTGCCCTGGGCAGAAGATGTCTTTGCGGTCTTTGGTGAAATGCGAAAGATCTTTTCAATCGCGGTATCACGAAGCCATGTCAATTGTGGAAACACATTGCGCGACTTATGGATGGGCTGCTGCTGTTGAGATGAATATCGCGGGGTTACAGGTAAGAACTGAGCATTATCGTTTGTGGTCCATGGTATTGCGACGACATTCGAAACACACCAAGACAAGACAAGTGCTAGGAGTAGGTTTAGTGCAAACAGCGAGGTGCGAAATGGTAGCATTGTTATTTATCGCATTGGGAGATGTTGATAAGAGACGAAGACCGATTGCTGGTCGTGTGCTTAGTATTGTTGCTTTGGGATTGTAAAAATGAAGATTGGCGCGCGGGTGGATGGTAGATATGAATGTGGTGACTAGCGGCTGTGCGAAGGATTTACGGCTGCCTTAAGTGAAGGATGGACACGCTCAACACGCTCAACACGCTCAACACGCTCAACACGCTCAACACGGCACCTAAAACGAAGCCCGAAAGACCTGCCTAGGCTTCCATTGTTTCCCAGACGAGCCTGCATGCCGAGCCGGCTTCTCACGCCGGTTCTTCCAATTACAGTACAGTATCAGTATCACGTTGTATGTGTTGTTCGTGCAATATCTCGACATCTGGCAAGCATGGAGTTCTCGCCTTCACTTGGTTGCAGAGTCGTCTCAAATCCCCAAACTTACTTATTGGCGGTGACCGAGGGGGGCTGGGCGAAAGAAAGAACCCCACCAGCTCTTTACATCTGCTTCCATTCTTCCATTCTTCCATTCTTCCAAAGACCGTTGGGCTAGTGAAAATATGAGATAGCAGCGAGGGGAAAGCTTCTGCTGCTTTACACGTTGTTCCTCCTTCTGCTTACACGGCTGGATGCCCAGATACGCCGGCCAGCATGAGAAGGTAGAGATAATAGTTCTGCTAGACTTTTATACGTCGCACATGGCACATGGCACAGTGGACATCGCCGCACAATTGAAACATCTTTGCCAGTACTTTCGTCTCGACAAACAGAACACTGTACGGAGCTTGTATACGAGTATTGATCAGGCCTTGGTCCAAAAATAAACCGCCAGACTCTTTTCTGGCAGCGACTGTTCCCCATATGTAGAAGTCATGTAAATCAATATCTTGGAGTAAAATTGGATTTTGATAACTTCAAATCTTACCGACCCATTTCTGAGCTCACCCGGGCCACAAGGTAGACATCCCTTTTGGACGGTATCTTTGAATGGCCAAGGGCAATGGTCCGTATGTCTCGGATTATTTTGAGATTATTTTGAGATTATTTTCAGATATTGGTGGGCTTGGGCTGATTCTTCGAATAGCCTTTGGAACTCGCGGCAGCCGGGTCGTTCATTATCTCACATGTCAGATGGTGAGGACGAAACAGGAGCTGAAGGTCAGAACAGAGGTTCTCCGTCCGAGCTGGAACTGGAACATTATGCAAAGGACTAGTAGTGTGTAGTGTGTAGTGTGTAGTGTGTAGTACGGTGTAGATCTGATATCATTTCGTTGCATCCGGCGTGAGATGGGTATAAATCCGAAGCTGCAAATTCTCCCTCGATTGGGTGCCAAAAGGAATTTGGCCGTTCGACAGCCGATTTGCGTCATCTGCTCTTGTTTTGCAACGGCAAAATGTGGGTTGGCAGTGGAAGAACAGGTCTGAAAGAAGAGTGTGCGTGGTGCGTGGGTAAGATCTTACATCGCTGTTTGATTTACTTCCCTTGGAACCCTGAAAGAAATTATGTACAGAGACACACATACACAGTATTGCATGCAGCCTTACCTCACACAGACAGCAACGCATAACTCTTACTCGTCCTTCCCTCTCGTACCCGTACGTACTCCCTGTGTACTTGCCTTGCGACCTTTCCACCACCCAGCACCTTTCCACTTCCACCTTCCACCTTCCACCTTCCACCTTCCCACCTTTCCACCTCTCCACTCCAATCCCCGATATCCAGTTACATCGTAACAACACTACACTCACAAACAAAAAATATCCGACTCAATTGATTGAACCGCTGTGAACTTGCTCTGAAAGCCTTTCTTTTCTTCTTCTTCTTCCTTCCCCTACATTGAATTTATACCTGTTCAGCTAAATCGCCCTCACTCTCCCTCTCCCTCTCGCCTTCACTCGTATCCGTTTGCCGTTTCCTTACCCAACCACCAGTGCGAAAAGCTTAAAACTTCCAAGGAATCTCCTAGCATTCAGCCTCAGACGAAGGGATACAGATTCTCAAACATCACCATACGTCCTCTTTTGCCAATGTAATCCACACACCAGCCGTAACTATTACTCCTTTGTCACGTCGTGCAGGTTCGATGTTGCCCACTCCCCCTTCAACAACATGCCTTTACTCCGTCGCCGTGGAGCTGCTGCCAGTGATGCTGAAATGCGACGGCATAGCTTCTACCCTACAGTCGAACCGAATGTCCATCTCGATCCGATATCCGACGCACACGTACCCGATGGAAGAGTGAGTGAACAAACACCACGACGACCTTCTCCTGGAGACTTTTCGTCCCTTACGCCAGTCGCCAATGTTCCAGATATGAATAGACCATCCGCAGACCACTCACATTTAGAAAGACCAATCTCACCACCAATTCAAGAAGAGACCTCGAAACATCGCCGCTTTTCTATGCTTAGATTCAGACATGCCTCCGACTCACAATTGTCTACCAGATCGCGACTACAGGCTCGAAATGCATCGATGGCTGAAGATATACCACCGGTGCCCCATCGCAAGTATCTTCTCGTCTAGCAATGTGACTTGTGCTGACGTCGTGGATAGCACCTGAAATTATAACCACAGCCCCTACAGTTGATTTCAATGGACTGAGACCGAGCAAGAAAAAGTCCAGAGTCAGACTTCCGGGCCGAAATAAATCATTTGTTGGCAGTGGTACCGCGGGGCAGGATGAAGAATTGTTGAAAGTCACCTCCAATGATAAAATGGAAAGGAGGAAAACCATGTCAGAATCTGGCCCATCAGGAAGTAAAAATCGTGTTACGTTCGACGAGCCAGATCGTCCAGTCACCCACGGCAATATCAGTTCCCCTCCTGCGTATGGAGATGAAGCAACCTCGACCCTAGCTTTGCCTATCAACAGACTTTCGGAATCTTCGAGGTCGGATGCCAGCTCGGGTGATCATGGGATTTATGCGACCACAACTACCACTACACATACGGTGCAAACCACAACAACCTTCTTCCGTCTTCCTCGACGGAAGAAACCTGCTCCATTATTTGATCTTGGACACTCTTCACAAAAGTCATCTCACCAAGATCACTCACAGTCTCTTTCAACAAATATGTTACGTGGAGGCTCGTCTCATGGTCCTGAATCGGCTGCCACACGAGGTTTGACCTCTCGATCTACTGAGAATATGTCATCTCATAGTATCCAGTCCCATGCACCACCTTCTTCTTCACATACCTCATCTTCTCCAAATGCTTCAGCCAAATCGGCTAGCGCAGCTGGTCGACCGGAAACACCACTCTTGCGACAAGGCTCCACTGCTTCATCCTCACGATCTTCGCCCACTCGTTCCAGAGTAACCTTACGTGGTAGATCATCTACGTTCAATTCTTTAAGGAACATGCCCACTGAAGATGCTCTCCAAACACCGACGTTACCGTCCGCCCGAACATCGACGTCTACCGGACGTAAGAGTTTTGGTGACTTATTCGGTCTTTCATCCCGCTTGCGGCAGAATTCAGACCTTCCTGGACAATCGGGCCCTGGTACCCCCGGGTCAAGCACGTCAAAGAACAATTCTATGCAATTGAGTCGAGAGCCTATTGTTCTTCCGGAACGATATGAAGATGATACACCGGCTAAGTACCTTGTCAGGCTTGAAGAGGCAGTCAGCAGAGGTGTTGTAGCGAGCGTTTTATCAAAGGGCACAGATCCTTTCTCACAGGCTGTTCTTCGCAGCTACATGAGAGGATTTGGTTTCTTTGGGGATCCTATGGACATGGCTATACGTAAACTGCTCATGGAGGTTGAGCTCCCAAAGGAGACCCAGCAGATTGATAGATGTATACAGGGATTTGCAAACAGGTATCATGAATGCAATCCTGGAATATATGCATCCCCCGATCAAGCTTACTTTATAGCTTTCTCCCTTCTGATATTACACACTGATGTGTTTAACAAAAATAATAAGCACAAGATGCAGAAGGCAGATTATCTCAAGAATACTCGTGGGGAAGGGATTTTTGACGAAATTTTGGAATGCTTCTACGATAATATCTCATACACACCTTTCATTCATGTGGAAGATGACCTGGATATTAACGGCGAACGGATCATGCCTCACAAGACGAAAAAGAAGTCGTCGGTATTTCCTCGTGGGCCTGGCGACCCCGCCAAGCGTCCATCAAAAGAGCCTGTTGACCCATATACACTCATCATCGACAGTAAGCTCGATACATTGCGCCCGAATCTGAAAGACGTGATGCACCTCGAGGATCATTATAGCTATCTTGGAACTGCTACATCACTGAACCTGCGCGACCTCAACAAGACGTTCTTTAGAACCGGAGTCCTTCAAATTGTTTCTGCAAGATCACGGCCAGATGCGTTCATGTCCGAGAAAACCGTCACAAATCCAGAAGAGGCACATCCAGGTATTGTGGACATCAAAATCACAAAGGTCGGCCTCCTTTGGCGAAAGGACGTCAAGAAGAAGAAGACTCGTTCGCCTTGGCAAGAATGGGGTGCAATTCTCACTGGTGCCCAACTTTATTTCTTCAGGAATACTGCGTGGATCAAAAGTTTGATGCATCAACTTGATACTCATATCAAACACGGCCTCGATGGTAGTCCTGTAACCTTTAAGCCTCCCCTCGAACAGTTCAAGCCCGACGCATTGATGTCCACTGACGATGCAGTCGCTCTTGTGGATTCAACTTATAAGAAGCATAAAAATGCATTTGTCTTCGTTCGTCATGGTGGATTCGAGGAAACATTCTTGGCTGATAATGAAGATGAGATGAACGACTGGCTTGCTAAACTCAACTATGCAGCTGCGTTCAGAACTTCCGGTGTCCGAATGCGTGGTGTGGTTGGTGGAAACTACGACGGCCAGCGCAGCCGAGGAATACGTCGTCTAGAGAGTCATAATGAGTCTACCAAGTCTTTCCAAACGCCTACCGGGGAGGTCACAGTTGTTAGTGGAAAGATTGACAACAAAATGGCAAACGAGATTCTTGCAGCTCGTCGCGAAATCATGCTCCAAAAGATCTCTGATGCGGAGGAGAAGCTTGCACTCGCACAGAAACATCTTGACGACCAATTGCGCAACGCCCGTCATTTGCAAATCTTGGCTCCTATACAACCAAAGACGAGAGAACAAATCTTACTTGCTGCGGCTCGTATGTCCGCTCAACTGAAATGGGGCCGAGTAGAGATTTGGCGCTTGAAGTGTCACAAGGACATTCTAACCATGGATTTGGAGGATGAGAAGAATGGGGAGGCTTTCATACCAAAACCCGAGCCAGGTCCAAGTGGAGATACACCGTTATCACACCGATCTGCATTATCTCGCCTACAATCCAAAGCAAGTAGTCTTACTGCGCAACGCACTCCTAAATCCCCAACTTTGGATTCTGCAACTCGCCCCTCCACGGCAACGCAGCCCGAGAAAGAGCATGAAACGGAGGACGTATTTCAAACATCACCAAATGCAAAGACCGCGTCGTTTCACAAGGCACAAGCCTCATGGGAGCTTCCGCCTATAAGCTTCGATGCTCTACCGCCGCGCAAAACTTCCGTTTCGGGTGGTGCTCCCACTAGCCCTATGCTCGAGCCTCGAACCTCCCGGTCTAGCTTGAAGCCATCCATCCCAGATCCACAAGCTTCTTCGGATCCCAACCTTGACGCTGCCGAGCAATCTGTTCTTGCACAGACAGGTTTGATCGACTCCGATGTAGCTACTGGGGATCGCTCGGAGGCTGCTATGGATACTGAAGAGAATAGAGATATCAATGACAAGGACAAGGGGAAAATCCGACGAAGTCTCCATCGAACTTTACGCGAAGCTCATGTTCCTACGCATCATCGAAGCCGGAAAGGCAAAGATTCAGCATCCAGCGCCGCGATGTCCGACGAAGGGAACGTAGCAGACGAAACTCTAACTCGTGGTTCAGGAAGCTTCGTTGTGCATGGTAAGAAAGCTTCTGTTATAACATTTGGCACTGAGTTCCAGAGCATGTCCCACGAGGAACGTCTTCGCTTGCGCAAGCAGCCGCAAAAGGACAATTCTGACCTCCCATCACCCGCTTCCATCGACGATGATTTTCATTCAATTATTACTGAGCCAGCCGAATCCCGTGCTCGTCATGACTCGACTGGAACAACCAGTACAGCAACTGCTCGAAGCTTTCGAGACTTGCATAGACGCTATTCTGCACAAGGGCATAACAAACCAAATCTCGCTGTCAACGTCGATGATGATAGTGAAGCTGCCTTGAGCATATCTGAAGGTCGCAGAACACCGTTACCTCCGGTTGAGGACGAAAATGAGGATGAGAATTCGAGTAGACAGATGAGGTTTTACACGCCAGAACCCGAGCCCTCGCCGCTGGCAGATGAACACATGGGAAATGTGTCGCAAGGCTCGTTAGGGCTTACTATTGATGTTCCAGAACAGGGGCACAGAGTAGCAGAGAGCGAGCGACTTCCAAGCCCCACTATTCAGGCAGTCGGCGCTTGATCACTTGAGTAATATTTACTCAATCCGGCGTTCCACACGCAACCCATTTCCTTTCCAGTTTTATTCTCGCATCATTTAGCGAAGTTCAGCAATACGCAACAAACCTAACGACAGTCCTTTCATATGCATTTTATTGGTTCATGGTGCGCATCGGTATGACAGTTTTTGGTGTAGAGAATGAATGGTGAAGGTCAATCTTGTTGAAACAAAAATTATTTTCTGGCATTTTTTTTAAGCAGATTCGCTTTTAGCATTCACCTTATTTTTTTCCGTACTTTCTGTGTTTGAGATTTGGAAGCATTGTTTGCATTCTGAACGTGTATTAGTCTTTGGGAGGGTATCAGGATTGGGCTGGCAAATGGGGAAGGGGGTCAAAGGAAGCAAGCACGGAAAGCAATTTCCGTCCCTGAAAAGGCTATCGGGGGCCTCTGGTTTGGAGTTTTTTGTTGTCTTTGAAGGATGGTGGAACACGGGAGAGATATCCAGGAATGTGTTTTTGCATCATTACTATATTAGGAGCGGGGTGGATAATTGCAGATATATGCATATTAATGGTTGGGTTCTGAGGATACGGAAAATAGCAAGTTGATATCAATTTAGATAGCAACGAGATGCATGCAAATGCCCGTTTTCTTTTTGATGTCTCTGCCTACTTGCGATTTTCCCTTTATCATTGTAAACTAACGTTCGTATCAAGGGTTCATAGCTAATATACAATTTGCTTGGCCTGTCCTGTAGCGCAAAGATCTATTTTTTTGACCTACAAGTGTAGCAGGTTCCCTCAATTTGCCCATAATTCAACTATTCTTCGTATGTTCTGTTAAATTGCCCTAGGAGCCAGGCTCCTAGAAATCTGCGTGTGCAGCACCATGTAGCTATTTGATTGGCAATGTTTGGTGGACCAAGGGTAGTATTGCGCTATCAGGTGACCTTGAAATATGCATATCATGTCAAGAGCTGAAAAAATCTTCCCAGCAAAGTGGGAGACCTTTTCCCAATAACATTAAAGGGCTTTATTATTTTCAGTAAATCACAGTATTGACGAAAAAGCAATATTCCTAGCTGAGCCCCGATCCCCAGTGCTACCTATTCTCTTTACTTGACACAATTGTGCAGATATGCTTTGCACAGCCGCCCATTGGTAGAGGATCAAAATACGTTGTTGTATTGCATGCTACACTTCCCTTGAAGTCAACTCGGTGTGAGCACTTTTCGGAGCCTCACCAGCAAGAAGGACCAGCCTGATTGCTTATTCTTTGACCGATTTCTTCGGTTCGACAATGGGTGGTGCTGAGCAATACTTCTGTTGAAGCAAATATAATTTCATATTGTAGCGTGAGATGCACCATGGCAGATTTCTCGGTTTCGAAAATGACCGAGACCAAAGTCTCATTTGGAGGTTTGTCGGTCTCGAAAATGAGCGAGACGAAAGCCTCGTTTGATGAGCTTTGGGCCGATGCCGCGAGGCAGTTCCAGGAAATTTGCGGCGAATCGCTGCAGAGAGGCGAGGTGAAAAGCTTCGATGATGTGAGGATGAAAATCGAGAATATCAATAAACAGCAGACGGACGGTAGCGATGATAAGGAGAATAAATGGGATAAAGTAAAGAGTGTGGGCCTGAAGTCGCTCAAGTTTATGAAAATACTTGTTGGGGTTGCCTCTCAAGCGGCTGAGTTCGTTAGTTATAATATACTCCCTCCGTGTGGAAGATAATTAACAACTCCAGACTCCTATTCCCTCTGGTGCAGCCGAAATAGCAGGCTCTGCTCTGAGTTTTGTCTTCGAAATACCGGAGCGAATCAAGGAGTATAACGAAGCGATTGACCGAGTGTTTACGGACGTATCTTCAGCTCTTGCACAACTCCAGATATACGAGACCATTGACGTTATGGACAATTCGTTGCTCCAGCAAATCCATCTTGTCATGGTCAGTATTGTTAAGATTTGTGCCCATGTTGTTAAATATCGCCAGGGTTGCCGGAAGAACCGCTTGAAGATGAAACTTGATTCCATCTTCCACAACAATCAGCCCTTGGAGGCTGAAATGAGTGAATTCCGGCGAACTCTGCAAGCGCAGCGGGATGTTGAGGGAACGGTCACTTTGAGTGTGTTGGTAGAGACGCGGTCAGACGTGGTGCAGTTGCTGGAACACTTCGCCGTCTTTAGCAAGACAGTCGATGAGACGCACCAAGGAGTTCAAGCGCTCAAAGATGATAATGACCGCACAAATATCCTCATTAAGATCCGCAACACACTTCAAGTACCGACGATCGTGCTCCTCAACACCCGGACCACAAATACTTGCACGGACTACGCAGCTAAGTGCCTGCCCGGGACGGGGTCCTGGATATGGACGGACGATGCGTTCGTCTCGTGGACAGAAGGTACTGCAAAGGGTAATGACAACCCCGTATCGAACTTGCTGATCGTCTCGGGCCCTCCCTCAAGTGGGAAAACTTTGGCCACCGCCCAAATCATCAAGCGTCTCGAAGAGGAGAATGGTCGTACATACGCGGCGCATTACTTCTTTCCACAAACCGGCAGCAAAAAGGCCGAAGAAGACAACAAGTATCCTGTCCACTTCGCTCTGCGATATATGGCGTTTCAGATCGCGAGAGTCGACGCCACTGTAAGGAAGGCTCTCGGCAAGGCATGTGATTCTGGAAATGTGTCGGCGCTGACCCGAAACTCGACATCGAGCCTGGAAAGCTTGTGGCAGGAGTTGAAAATTGGAGTGCCAGGCTCGGGTGCGACATACTTCCTTGTTTTTGATGGAATCGAGAATTTGGATGAGCAAGAACGGGAATTGCTGCTGAACTTCGTTTTTAGTCCTAAATTGGCTAAAGATTCTGCAGGTCGCGTACGAGTGTTGGTGAGCGGTACTGACAAGATTTTGGAGGAAAATGGTGTTATTCGAGACGCATTACAGATCGAGATGGAGAAATATAACGCCTTGGATATGCGAATCTTTATCGAGGACAGACTCAATAAACAAGGCTTGTTGCGGCATGCGAAGCCGGGCTCCATCCAACAAAAGGCAAAGGACAATGTAATCGCAAAGTTACCGCAAAAAGCTGCGGGCAGGTACTCCCAGCTGAAATTTGCGTTGGACGAAATTGTCCGATTATTGAGCTCCCGGATCTCCTTGGACAAGCTAGACAAGGTGTTAGATCATCCCATGAACAGCCATGAGACAGCGATCGAGGCCTTGCAGCGATCATTGGCGCCAGAGGACATTAGGGAGCTGAATGAAATGCTGAAATGGGTGCACTTTAGCGGAGTTCGGATGACAGTGGCCAAACTTGAAGCTGCCATGGTAAGCACGTCTTCATACACTTAAATTCCATACCCAACATACGCCAACTTAGTCTAAGGAACAAGAAGCTAATAGCTAGTATGCAGATTCTATATTCAGGAACAGAGTCCATCGGACTCCTGCAAGACATTATTTCCAGCAAGTACTCAGCTGTTCTTAAAATTGATGATTCCCGATATGGCACCTTTGTCGAAGATCAAGATGGAGCGCTCGAGTACCTGCAGAAGAAGAAAGACCACAAGGCACACCATTCTAAGGACCGGCCTACGATCAGCATGACGATTAATGTCAACAATGTGGATCAAGAGATCGTCGGCCATTTTCTTTGGGATTTGGCGCAAAAAGCAATCCGGGACCAATTTCGGTTCAATTTCGATAGTGCCTCTAATACTTCGCATATGCGTACTATTGCTGTAGATGAGTTTGAAGCGCATCATACAATCGTAATGAGTGCGTTGAAATACCTGTGCGAAGAGCCAAGGGATGATACCAAGGCAATCGGGGACTATCTTTTTTCCTGGTTGCCAGAGCATTTGTCCGCCCTTACTCGACTTGACGAGGAGGATAACGGAAGCCTGATGCCTGATGAACAGCTCGAAATCGGAAGATATTTGTATCAGTTGTTTAAAGACCAAGAGGTGCTCAAACGCCACATGGAGACCATCAGGCGGTGTTGCTGGACGGCAGAGAATATGGAAAGTGTGCGGAAATGGCTAATGAACCCGACGGTAGTGCGGAGATTGCCGAAAGAGTGGCGCGAGAAGGTGCAAAGAGCTGTTCCTTCTGTACGGGGATACTTGAGACCGTTTGTTACGATGATTGTTGAGAGTTGGTTGAGAGATCCCAAGCAGCATACGCACTGGCGCTGGTGGGGCGACATGAGTTGGATACTCGAATTCATGAAGGTGGTAAGTCGATGCTTTTCCATATCTTCTACTTCTTCATTGTGTATATTTTACTTCGGCTGTAAACGAAGAAGATGAAGATTCTCACACTAACTGCTACTAACTTCTTTCCTACCTACAGGACAACAAAACTCAGGCATTATCACAGATGCTTGACTCAGCCTCAGAGCGTGCAAGCTCGCCTAGTACTACCTCCGGGGAGACTCCTAGAGTCGATTGGGACAGCGTGAGCGCATGGTGTCAGAATTTCCTCGAGCTCCAAGACTCCGAGCTCGACTCCCTTTGGTGGGATCGAATCGGGCAAGCCGCGGCCTTGCGAGACGTTAAAGCCGCCATGTCACTTTTTAAACGTGCGCTTGAGAAGAAAGACGCAAGTTGGCTTTGCAATTATCACTTGGCGATGTGTTACCATGCTTTGAAACGATATTCTGAGGCTATTTCCGAAATCACCCTAGCGATAGAAAGGGCCCAAGGCAAAGAATTTACTCCAATGCCAGATGAACAAGATATTATTATGTTGCATTATATGTTGGGGAGATTCTATCGAGCCAATGAAGAACCTCAGCAGGCAGCGGCGCAGTACTTGTTAGTGTCCAAGAGCAATGGATATTGGGCAGAGAAAGGCCAGGCAGCTTATATGATTGCGTTATTACGCACTGGTGATACAGAGGGGCCGAAGAAAATGCTTCGGAACCTCCTGACTGGGGAAAATGGAGAGGAGAGTATGATACGCATGTTGAATATAATTGCTAGGAACTATGATCATGACTTCACGATGTGGAAAATTTTGTCATTGGCGAAGGATGACCCGAATCTCCTGAGAAGCGTTGTGGCGGCCCTCGAGAAGGCAACAACTCCTGACGACGAGAACAAACTTACTGAAATGCTCCGAAACGGCGACTATGATGCAGGGGCGTCCTACGGTGTACTTCTCTATCACCGCGGAATGGCACTGGCATACGGACAGCATCCTGCTGTCACAGGATCTGCCGAAAAAGCTCTCACATTCTGGCATCAATGCCGCGACCAACTCGACGTCATTGGCGGAAGCGTAGCCTCGATCACCAGAACAAACGCCACTAACGAACTTGCCAAATACTACCTCCACAGCCTGGTGATGGAGAAAGGTCCCCCCGAGTATCTCGAAGCGCTTTCCAACATTGCGAAAGAAAACGCCCAACTTGAAGGCGGAGTTTCAATTGGGTATTTGGCGATGTTGTATGTACTGCGTGATGACAAGGAGAAGGCGAGAGGGCATCTTTTGCAGCGGGTTAAAGTGGCTTTGCAGATTCTCTCGGATGATGATCCTGATAATGATTTCTTTGGGTACTGGGGTCTCCACATGTCTCTGGCGCATTACCGCGATTTAAGGAATTCGATTGCTGCTTTGAGGTTCATGGGTCAAGCGGATCTCGTGACTGAGGCTTTGTGCTTTGAAATCGACGACATTGAGGAAGGAGATGGAGACGACAAGAATAAATTCATGGATCTAGCGAACCAACTGGGTAAAAAAATTTCCCAAGCAGTCAAGTCCCAAGTTCCCGACCCCTCTCAACAACTCCTCCGCATCGAAGCAGCCAACAAGCACATCTCCACCCTCCTCTCTACCACCATCACCTCCTCCTCCCCCCCGTCCAAAAGCAGCGCCTTAACCCGCCTCCAAACCCGCATCTCCACCCTCCAGCAAACCTACCCCTCCCTACCCACCGTCGGCTGGACCTGCGACGGTACCGGGCCGCCCGGAACCTCCTGCCCTAAGGGCTCCCGCAGCAGCAACTGCGACATGTACACCTGCATCTATTGTTACGATCTCGGCTTCTGCTCCGAATGTCTGACACAGCTGCGCGAAGGCGAGACGAAGAGTCTGAAGTGCAGCAAGGAGCATGAGTGGGTTCTGACACCCCAGCAATATAGCGATTTTTATTGCGGGGTGAATGGGAAGGAGGTGAAGGTGCCGGTGGTGAGGGCGAGAAAGGGCGACGAGAAGATCTTTGAGGCGGCTGGAGAGGGGGAGGTGCTTACACTGGAGGAGTGGAAGAAGGGGTTGGCGAGGGAGTGGGAGATCGAAATGTAAGACGGCTATGGAAGGAATAAAGAGTGTGATGTGGGAATTTGAGAAATCATCTAGTAGAAAAATGTGAATCCAAGTGAATAAATTGATATATACTCAAAGTACTAGACTGATCCATGCAAAAGATTGTATTTATTTTGTTGACAAGGCTAAGAAATATATATTATCTGAGCTGTAAATATCCAAGTTATTTGGACAACGGTCGTTTCACGGAAAAGAAAAACAAATCTCGATTGCTCAATGTTGATCAGATTCGAATAATCCAAGTGATCCAGCTAATAAATTGTCGTTAATTTTGAGTGTAGGTTCGAACAAGCAAAAGATCTTGATTACAGACTCACCTCACCGAAGAAAGACTGGCTGGTATCTCAATGTTTAAATTAGGATTGAACAGTCATAATATATCAATTGTTGATTTACCGGAGAGAAATGATTCGCATTTAAAGCTCCGTGTAAATCTACCTCTTCCCCTTCTTCTTCTTCCCTTTATTGCCCCCTCCACCTCCACCAACGACCCCACTACTAACCTTCGCCTCCACACCCTCCAACGCATCTTCCCTAACGACACCTCCCTGCGTAGTATCCATGGCCTTCTTCTTCCCCTTCTTTCCCTTGGGCTTATACGTACTTCTATCCCTCAGCGGCAGCCACCTTTCAGGATCCATCTTCTTCCCCTCGACAAAGTCCTTTGGTAACTTTGATTTTCTCGTCCCCGCTGTCTTCTTCTTCTTATTCGCTTCCTCTACCTCCTTCTCTGTATCCAGAGCCCTCTTCTTTGATGCAACTGGTTGCGCGGTGCTGGGAAGAGAGGGAATACCAGCATTCTCTAGCTCTTCTGCGTCGATGCCGGCGATGAGTTGAGAAATGGGGGTTAATTTATCGAGATCACTCTCGATCTTGGAGAAATCAGACGATGCGTAGGAGGCAACGCAGCCGGCAATTGCGATACGATCTGTAGGGTTTTGAGAGCGTAAAGATGAAAAGATCTCGCCTGCAGCCGCTGAGTCTTCGGAGTTGAAGGATTCCAGAAGGGAGATACCTGCTGCGTGAAGGAGTGAGGATGATGGCTCGGATTTCTGCCGCCAGTAGGAGGCGGCTTTGCCAAGCTCAGATCTGACATGTGTTTTGCGGCTGGAGAGACGGTAAAGAGAGATTAGGAGCGCAATTAGACCAGGTGCGTAGCGTACATCTTGATCTTCGGACTTGCTAGATTCTTCGAGACGTTTAAAGAAAGTTTCCAGGAGTGCGATCGCTTGGCTGGGGTTATTCGTAAGGATGTAGAGTTGGATAATGGTCAGCAGTAAGCCAACGTCGTTAGGGCGTTTTTCGAGGATAGGTAGTATTTCCTTCAAGGCAGCCTTTCCAACCTCGCATTGAGTATGTGCAGCAGCGTTCAGGACAGATAAACTGTTTATCCAGGGAGAAATGGTGGGTGAGGATGCTTTCGATATAATTTTCAAGGTAGATTTTGCTACACCATCATACTTCTTGGTCTGAAGGTCAATAGTGTATCGATTTTGTTCCAGAATATTTGCTTGGTGCTCAAAATGCTTCTCCCCATGCGACAGCTTTGGCACTGAGGCAAAGATCCGCTGAACCTCATAGGGGTTGTCGATATCCTTCGAGATAGCTAGTGAGTTATTCTGCGCGATGATCTTCGTCGGTGCTTCAGGTACGCTGCTCCAGTTAGCTTCCAGTATCAAACGCATCCATTAAACCATAGACGTACTCAGGTATATCAATCATCGTCCTCAAAACCTCTGCCTCTTCCACCTTGCCCAGCTTTGTCAGCACGAACACCTGCTGAACCATGATTGGCAAAACTTCCGCCCTCTTTTCCTCATCGCTCAATTCCACTAGTCCCTCGCATAGATCTCTTGCTAGTTTCAGTAGGACAGCACCTTTCTTGTAATCTTCGCTAGCGATACACCCACAAGCAGCATTGTAAGCCGTCTCAAAAGCTTCCATGTCCTCATTTTTGACACCCTCCCCTTTGCTCTTGCCTTGCCAGCTTAACTGCGCATTGACGGCCAATCCGTTAATTCTCAAATCCATCTCCTCCCCTTCAATTTCCGCTCTGCCTCTCATCAACCCTTCATAAATCTTTCCCGCATCTTCAAACCTCTCTGCTCTATACGCCGTCTGCGCAGCCACGTGCTGTAAGCCTCTGCCATGATTTGCTCCCTCCTTACAAACTCTCTCCGCATCCTCTAATTTTCCTGTCTTGTATAAAGCATATGCGCGTTCTAGAACACATTCTTGCGCAAGTTTGTCCCCGCCATCGTCAAGCGCACGTAGTGCATCATCGAAACGGTCGAGCTTCAGGAGGGCAACGACGCGCGTATGCAGGGCTGTCGAATCGAGTTTAGAGGTCTTGAGAACGGCGTTCGAAGCTTTCAGATATTCGTCATGGTCTTCGATCGTGGTGTTCTGGAGAAGAGAGGCCAGGTTTGCGATTGCGTCGTTTGCCATGGTGATGGTTTGGCAACTTGTCAAGTTCTAAGGAGGTTACTTGTTCTTAGCAGCCATGCAAGACTCCTTGGCTGGTAGGCTTTGATACAATTAGGTGAGAGGGCGCACCGTAATTAACTGCTGGAGCTTGAGGGACGTGAGATGGTGTCAAAAGCTTGCCCGGGGTTTACATGGTTTCCATAAAGTAGTGGGGTGAAAATGCGGGATGTGGCTTGATGTGTGTTCACAGTAAAAAATAGGCGAGTTCAGCCACAACCTCACCTAGAGCTATGCGTCTAGAAACCGAGAGATTCTGTGCAAAAAACCCAATCGACAAAGTATGAGACTATCTACAACCTTTGAATACATCAGCAGTAGTATGTCCCGTTGAGCATTGAGCTCCAGCAATTATCCCAAATCAATCCATGCTTTCCTTCCAAGGTGTTCCTTGGTATCCTACCTGAACTCTATGTAGTTCCAAATATCTTCACATTTGCTTCCTTCAATCGAAGACTGGTATGTATGACCATCACCCCTCTTCTTTATCTTCCGGCTCCAGAGCACGGGTACTGAGTAGCCCCCCCTATATTCAAGCGGCAGCTCAGGTGGACATGGAGGGCGTTTGAATCGATCAGTATATACACTCAGCCGTTCGTCACCTCACCAGCCATTCCTAGGGCTTTTTCATTGAGAAAACAGAAAGACCTGAACAAACCAGACAAGGAAACATCAAGTCAAGTCTGTATCCACAATATATGAAGCGTTTTTGCTCGGCTGAAAATTGAGCGTTGGGATCACGCCTGACTTCGGTACGAACCGTGATACTGGGAGGATTGGAAGAAGTGGCCGACGTGGTAGCCGCAGGTGTCACCGTCTGTTTCGCTGATGTCATTATCTACTGCTTGCTAAAGTTTTGGGAGTACAATACAACTTGTCAAGTGGCACAGTGCAACCCCTTCTCGAGTCAAGTTCTTGCACGAGATATGCTTATGTCTTATTAATATCTCAATCCATCCTACCACATAAAGTACCCCAAGCTAAAACTCTAGTTCAGCTTCACTACATGTAACATACAGTCATGTGGGACAACAGAGCAAGAGTATTACCTTATGAGAATGAGCATGAAGAAGTTTGTAGTAATTTACGCAGTCATATGGCACGGCGAGCACACACTCCCGTGCAAGCTTCATGGCCCCGTGCAAGTTTCATGGCTCTGAATGCATTTTCTCTTGGTCCACGATCATTAAAATTGGGTTGACACACTTCTACATAATAAAATACTCTTAAACTTTCGGAGTTTCAAGTGGGCTGGATACTAAAAAAAAAACAAAAAAGACAAGAGAATAGAGTACTATTGATATCTAGACTTTCTTGTGCTCGATGAAGTTTTGAAGAATGTCTCGCCAAAGTGAGTGTGTAGCTTTAAACACACTCTTCTAACACAAAGAGCTTTAATACATTAGTCTAATACATTATGGTATTTCCTATTCGATGCAAGTATTTTCATCAGAGTCAATCGACTAAAGAATATGTTGCAATCCTCTGATTCATGACTTTTTTGAGCATTCAGGAGGATTTCGCCTGATATGGTGATGCCCAAGTAACATTGGTGCCTTCCTTGGATATAAGCCTATTTCTTGGGTTTACGCTGTACCACTTCCTTTAGGCCGTTGGGCCTGTAATCGCCCTATGGATACAAAGGAAAGTCATTCTCTCTCATTTTCAGCGATCTTAATAAAGTATAAGGGAGAAACATCTCACACATGTTCCTTCATCCCGAAGGTTGGCATTAATGTATCGAACGCCGTTCCTATTCATCGATGCAATATATAATCTCAGCATAGAAACAGATCACATATATAAATATCAACCTTTAAGTTGATTTGCCTATACTTCCCCTCCTCAGACCCTTCTCTAGGTATTTACTTCACCATCTAAAAAGCTCTTTTCTAGATATCCTCCCAGGTCGTCTACAAAATACAAGATAACCACCACACCTTCAACATCACTCTGGGTCTTTCCATGCTCGTCCTGGCAAGCATAGTCCTATTGCTAGACGTCGAAGCTCGTTGCCAACGGAAAACGAGTCTTCGACCCGATTGTCGTCTCGCTTCTGAAGAGATGCTGAGTTGGGAAAACTACCATGCACATGGGGATGTACAATTATTGAAAAGTGTTTGCTAGTCAGGTGAAGTTCTAAGCAAGGGATACATACTTCGCGCTTATTTGCTGGATACTCTGGCGCAATCCATCTAGATGGCGAGGAGAAAACCGACCGGAGGAATGTGAGGCTCTATATACAACACGATCGACGACCGTAGATTATAAAGTCCATCCATGCGTCGAGAGACGCACCCTGTAATTAGATGAATCTATAGTTTAGGAATCACAAGTTTTTTTTTTTTTTTTTTTTGGAAGTCTGAAGTAATTATGAATATATCACTATTCCTTTAACTATTTCTCCTCAAGCAGACCACTTAACAACATAAAAGTCATTACAGCTGATCATGCTGTCGATCGTTTCAATTACGCTACCGATCACCACTTCGCTGCTCCATCCTGTTTAATCTAGTAGTCATTTAATTAAAAGCAAAGCGTAGTATGTTTACTGTCCCATCTCACGAGCCTCCCTAACGACGCTCCAATCTCCGTCCACTGTAAACGCGGTTCCCAGAACGCTCTATCAAAATGCCTTTTCGCCTTAAACGTGCTCTCGAGTAAGAGGTGCGTGCCACTTAGCTGAATGTTTTGCTCATACGATGAAGACGTCCTTTGGATCCGCTTTCAATCCTTGAGCCGCTTCGCCATCCATGATGCCGTGAACATAGCAATCGCCCACAAGCGCATGGCATATCTGGGCCTTATCAGCTCCTGGTGGAGCGAATGTAGTTGTTGATTTGCGGAGAACTAGGGGCTGTCTGCCACCCTGGATTATGAACACCTCGTCTGTGACTTGCGTGTCAGAAGGACCTAGACCAAACGCACCACTCTTGGTAACGAAGAAGCGGCGCCAGAGAATAGATGATATGACTGTATAGCTGATACTATTGAAAAAGCTAGCCCCCTCGTCGTTAGGGTCTGGCATGAATTCTGAGTTGCGACACATTATCTGCCACCACTGATCCCAGCATTTGAGAACATTTTCGTTGGCCCTCATTCCTCTTCCGCCAAAAATGTAGCTATCCATGAGCATAGTTTTGCAGAAGGCTGTCATAATTGTGTCTGTTTCCGAGTATTTCCTCTCGGGATTTTCTTTTAGTTGAATGAGTTGGCCCCATGCCTCAAGACCAAGGAGGGCGAGACGATTCGAGGTAGGCCCAGTCACCAAATCACCAACTTGGATTATCTCATCGTACTTTATCCCGGGTTCACGAATCACCTTATTTTCATGTACTTCCCCCGTCCTCGCGATATCTGCTGACGCATTGAAGAGCCAGTATCGCGCGAGGCGCCAACGCTGGTTGGCCCAGTCTCGAGGAGCAGATGACCAGTCAGGTACCCATGATGGAAGCAGCATCGATGGCTGATTCTCCAGAACATGCCCGAGAGCTTGATATGATAAGCTCATCTGCATGTCTCCTATAACAGGCTGAGCAAACACCGCCCCTACTTCTAAGTCGTAATTAGGTACAATACCAGCTCGTACCCGTTGAGAAGTGAGACCTAAGAACGCGTAGACTTTGTCATGGCTACAACTTGCTAATCGAGATCTGAAGTCAGCAAGTAGACGGATTAAGTCGCTCTCTTGATGCTCCTTGAATGTATTCCGAAGAGTTTGGATGGTATCCACATAATCTGCGAAAGAAGCAAAGATGCTGCCTTGGAACTGTCCCAAACCGCAGTAATGAGCTGTACAGCAAGTCTTCCAATGCTTCGTTACCGCTGAGGACGCTCTTACTATCTCTTCCCAGCCGATTTCGTACTTTCCGCACAGGATTTGGACCTTCTTGGGTAAGACTATCTCCTGTACTGTCCAAGTGCGGAACCACCATGGTCTCTCCATAAAGAGTTTCAAAGCTAATGGGCTTTCAAGGTCGTCCTCATCTTCAAATAGCTCCCCAAGGCCATCGGGGAGATATATGTTGAGTGTAGCATTGGGTATCTTCTGAAAGCATGGCCATTCCAATATGTGCTTGTCGCTGGCCATCCATTTAATAAATTCCAGCGCGTCTTCAGTGGCACTATCTTCCTCTCCGAGCCATACAACACAGCGTGTACACTGTTGATAGATGCTTCCCATCAACAGCACCTGAGAGTTTCGTTCAAGAACATTGGCCTGGTCAATACATATCGCATCAACCCAGATAGTTTGAGCCTTGCCTTGCTTAGGCTGTCGCAGTCGTATCAGGGCATCTCTGAGATTTCTTGTCACTTGGAAAGCTTGTCCATTCAGGTTTATCTGATATGTATCATCAAGGTCTCCCCATACGTACGATAGCGCAACGTACTTAGGGCCATCATCTAAGGAGATGGCGGACAAACTCAATTGGATATCATCCTCTGGGTCACCGGGCTTCAAGGAGGCGAGCCTGATTTCACGGTACTCTCGACGTAAAGGTGTATAATCTGATATCGAGCGATTTCGATGAAATAATTGATCCATAAGGCCTCGAGCACCTTTCAGAATTGGCATGCTAAAATGGATAGCTTAGTTTTCGTCTGAACGAGGATGGTACCTAAGCTTGAGATTACGCAAACTAAGAGAGAGCAAATGTAGAGATAGGAATGACTTTGTACAAACGCTGAGCTAAATCCGCCTCAATGGGGCTATGCTTTAGCCGTCTATTGGCTTCCCTTGCTGATTCCCCAAGTAGTGTAATGGGGCTGAACCTGTGCTGTACGTAGTCGGTTTATTGTTTTTACGTTCCGGTATTCCACCTATATCTAGCAGTAGTTTAGATGTCTACAATCAACATTCTCTTCTCTCTGCTTTATTCTCTTCCTTGGACAGTAGCTTCAGTAGTGTTGTTTACCGTGCACTTTGACAGCACATCTGTACTCCTTTACAGTAGGACGAGAAGCCTCAAGTCTTCGTTTTGATCCCGAGACAGATGTCAATCATTATAAATTCTGCAACCTGAGCATATAATAGGGAGTTCATACAAGCAGCCAGCATACTCAAGCTCAGCAGTGATGAAAAGAAGGCCGAGCTCGCTTGACTCCTTAGGGGCAAAGGAAAACAACATTGAAAAGTGGAGCTTCTCGAGAGCATGGACTAGAAGAGCATTTCAGGGTGGGTGGAGCTACAGTAGCTGCCGAGGAAAGATAGGGGGAAAGTGGGGTTTCAACGAAGTGGACGGGAGGACGAGCATTGGACGTATCATTCCGTATTTGCGAGGAGGGTGTACTGTCTTGGAGAATGCGATGCTAGAGAGTTTTGGCACTTCATCTTCTTTCCTTTGCTTGTGAACAGTGATGAGTAGAAGATGAGCCAGCGTTCATAGACCATCTTTCCCATATACCCCAGAAATAGCACCACGCCAGTCCGATCTTCCAGTGCACCACAGCACAGCACAGCACAGCACATGAGCAGATAAAAAGAAACCGAGAACTGCAGCGTGAAGATATATCTCCCAATTGGAACAACCTCCCATCGCCCGATCCCTGGAACGCATTCAGAAAGTAGCGATTCGCCTCTGTCAAAGCTAGGAATAGTAGGAGTAAAAAATATTTAGCGGTAAATGTAATCATCATCTTCTTCGAATACACTTTCCATAAGTACAAGGATAACCACCACCGTCCAATTTTACACCATGATATGACCTCTAGTAAACCATATTTCCCATATATATATTCTCCCGTTCGTTCTCCACCCCATTAAATCCCACTTTGACGCGGTCTCTTCCTCGAGCTTCCCGGCGCCGAAGGATGTGTTTTGTCGTTCTTGTCTTTTTTGAGTTTCTCGTCCAAGACACGAGCTAGAGGATAATATATCAGCATAAAATCCCCGTATACACCCCACGCAGTCCCAACAAGGAGAGAGGGACCCAAAAAAAATTATATAAATAGGAAACCTACTGAGTACATCGTATCCAAATTGCGGGAAATTCAAACACATCTGTTTAAACTCGTCCTCCGCCTCACTCCTAAGCACATGCGACCTCGTCGCCCAGAAATTCGCTACCGGCGCTCGAATCGTCTGATCATCCTTCTCCGTATTCGCATACACGTATCTCGCATACGCGATCTCGCCCTTCGCCGTCGAGTTAACACAATGGATCTTCGACGAGGCAAGGGATTTCAATTCAGGGAGATTGAGCGTATTGGCTAGTGTGTAGACCCGTGCGTGTTTGAGCAATTGGTCGCCGGTTTCGTCAACGGTTGGCGTATCAGCGTCCGTTTCGAGGTCGCGCGTGCCGGGGATCTTGCGCGGGAAGTAGTCCCCCGTGTAAAGGTATTCGAGGAAACAGCCGACGGCATCGAGGTCTTCGTCTATGAGGTCGATTCGTCGTTCCTGTGTGGATTGATTTATCAGTATTCTGCTCATGGACTCTTCAATTCAGTCGCCTAACCTCGACTCGAGAAGGGAACCAAACACCTACCGAAACATTATCACCAAACTTCGCACACGCATCCGCAAACCAAGGACTCTTGACAAGCAACGCTTGATGCGCCGTCAACAGCGCCTGTTGATCTCCCTGTCCCACCAGCAACCCAATGACCGGACTCCTCAGGTAATGGATATAGGTAACACGCGCCGGAGCATCATCCATTGATTCTAAGTTTGGAAGATCACCAATCCCGTCTAGAGCTGTTGCGCCCGTATCCGGTCTCGAGCCCATCTCCACTATTAATTCATCCCCACCAGCCATCTCGACGTCCGGTTGTACCTCACTTGGGTCACCAGATGCCGCGTATAGTTCTCCAGCCGACGACATGATTGAAATTGAAATAAAAAGAAAACGCGAAGAAACCTATTAATTTAAAGACAGACAGAAACAAGGGAGAATTATGCAAATCAGCGGGTGAGTATAGATTGGAACACTGAAAATTGACAATTAGAATTGGGTAAGTTGTAAACAACAAAAAACACAACAGAACGCGATGCTTTCCCCAGGCCCATAAAAACAGCTTCAGCTGCTATATCTATCGGCCTTGCGCATGAGGCTGAAGAACAGCCACAGTCGTATTCATTGGCTAACCACTTTAAAGATCATCAATGTATAAGTATTTGTTAGCTTCAGGTACCCGAGGATTGATGTGGATTTGAGGCTGATGATATCCGCCAACATCAAGACATCGTTATCGCCGCTCTCGGTTTGATTTTATCATATTCCACTCGCACAATAGCACCAGGAACGAGGATTTATGAGTATTATTATTTTCGTGAAATGTTTCAGGGCGCCATTGGTCCATGCATATTTGGTATCCAAACCTCTCTCTACTAATAAAAGTTAAAAATAGTTCTATATATACCGGCCCAAAGCCAACTCCCACACACCTAACAAACGCCGTATATTTGCCTGCCAATATTGATGCATTTTTTATGAACGGGCGACTCTCTTCCTGAACCTATCTCCCGTCGTTGGAATCGGCTTCTCTAATCTCAAGCACCAGAACAAGAGATCCTCGATAGGTAGTAACACGAGGAAGATTCTATTACACAAGAATCCCGTGATGGCGACGAAAAATGCCACACAAGCATCCAGATAATAATGGTTTGCAGTCGCGACAATTGTGATCAAGATGTATAGTGGGTAAGCGATACCTAGCAGAACGTAGAAGATAGCCCAGAACTTGTTTTTGCGCACTTCACCAGTTTCGAGGTTACGGCGGAATATGCCCGAGTGGTACACCATGGTACAACCGATGCAGAATGCATATCCAAAGTGCATGGAAGGCATGGCGGCTAAAGAGTTCACGTAATTTCCTTGCATCCAAACACTTTGTGCATTGTTACGTCCGACGCTGTCGAGGAATCCATACTGCGGTGGCAGAAGTCTTGGAGGCATGCAGGGGTAAATGATGAATATGCAGAATGCCAAAAGATTGGTGAGTGTCATGGTTCTTCGGACCGTTGCAAAAGTTGCGTGTGAGGGCGCTACATGGTACCACCATGCAATGAATCTAAATAGAGTCAGTCAATGGAGTCTCCTCAAACTATGGAGATTTGCTTCTTACCCAACAGTTCCTGGGATATGAATTAGGGCATAAGATCGATTTAAAATCGTCAATAATGTCCCATGTCCATTCAAGAACCACTTCTGTACGTTCTGCTCACGCACCGGCCAAAGGAAGCTTAGCCAGGAGAACTGCTCAAACTCCAAAATAGCCAATCCATGATCCTGAGCCACATCCCAAATTCCTATCTCGGAGAACATTGCTTGTGATAATATTTTCGTACATCGGTAAAATGCATACGTGATGATCCAATAAAACATTTCAATCAAGAAAGGGAACTTTTGTAGTATCCTGCTATGATAAGAGTCCTTAAATCGAGAGGTATTTGGTGTTAGGATATTCATCCCGCAGCATCGTCTCTTCTTCGGAGGGCTTTTCATCGCTGTTATAGAATCCATCTCATCGTCTTGTCCCATCATGTAGTCTCGTGATAGTAAATCATCAGAGGATCGCGCGGAATCCGGGTCTTCGTTCAAAAGTCCATAGTCTGGCCCTCTCCTGTCAAATATCCTGTAACCGCGCCGTCTTGTAATCACCATTGACCCAAACAAAATACTAGCAACCATCTGCGAGGGATATGTTAGCATATAATCATGTGTCCTAGAGTATAGAAGCCCACCAGAGGTTCTGCCCATCCTGGCAGTTTGAACTGAGGTTTACTATTCCATTGTGGATCGCCATTAGGAATGGCCGTGTTTGCCATGTTGATTTAATTGACCTCCTTCACAACCAAAATCCAATCATTCGCGCCTATTCGTACCGGGTTCTTCAATCCGAGGAGTTGTTTTCACACTTCCCAACAGCGCAGAAATCGTATCGAAGTCGAGGCGCGCTTTCGTTAGAGTCGAAGTGATGACGTACGTCTTTTATAAATAAGGCAGCCTCTTGAATCAATGAACTCGCAAGAACGAAGCTTTGGAGTCGATACAGCGCGTGAAAGGTTGATTAATAAGAGATTCTATGTGATCTAACAATGTCCAACACGAAGATTAATATATAACAAGAATTGAAGGAAGCGTCATGTATCGTGAAATGGAGGTGGTGTGGTGTAGAAAGAAAGATCGAGCGGTCGTGGTATGTGATGGAAGATTGTTCTGGACGAAGGATATATTCACCCCTTTCAGTCTGGGGAGCGGAGAAGAGATGAAGAGGAAAGTGAGAAGAAGACTCGAGCTTGAGCCAAAAACACTACTAAGTGCAAGAAGAGACCGACTGCTTTCGTATGAATGCGCGTATCGGTAGGATGCTTGGGTCCAATCTACTTCCAATCTACTTCCAACCTACGAGTAGGGGACATTCATTCGACTTGTGTGGAACCGTCTTATAATAGCTGACAGACGGGAATAATACGATCAAATCAAGTAAAGGCCATAAAGCCATTTCCTCGGTGCCAAGACGACGTAGGCTTTAAGCGTATGCCAAGAGACTGTGGAGTTCAACCTTTGAAAGGGCGAATTGCAGACCGTTTTTCCGTGTCCCGACTGGTCCTGAGAGGGTTAGACGAGAGGCTTACGACGACTACCACTCCCAATTTCAGAGCGGTGTTTCGACTTCCACGCTTCTCCCCTTTCTTACGTTCTACTTCCCATCCTCATCCTCATCCTCATCCTCATCCTCGTTCTGCGTTCCTTTGCCAATGTCAACGAACACCCCCTCCCCCCCCTTAACACAATGTTGATGTGAAATGTGGATGGAGCCCACATGTGCTTTGCGATTCCCGGTCGGTTTTGACATACAGCTTGACCCGCGCCCATTACAGTCTTTCTTGGCGGGGCAAGGGGAACTGGAAGTGGCTTGGATCCATCGCTGATCGTCTTTGCCGCCCCATCCAAAATGTCTACCAGGACCGGTCGAATCCCGGCGGGAGTGGATAGGCGTCAATTATCCATTGGCTTGCTGCATTTACTCACTTTGGGCCATTCTCGCGATCTTCTAGATTACCGTGTGCCACTTCCAACCCGTTTGCGGAGGTACGGTACGGTACGGTGAAGAGAATAAAGAAGGGTAATTATCGCATTCGGGACATATAAAAGCTGTCGCGTGTCCGCGAGACCATGTATCTTCATCATTTGGCACCGCTGCAGTATGACAGGAAAAGATAAAAAGCCATGCCGATGATTACAGTCAGCTGGTAGTCATCACCCTTTATTCCAAAGTGCTTCCCTCTCTTCCTACATTTCTTGGCACGTGGCAGTGCTCTGGGCGTCTCAACATGGCATAACTTATCAAACGAGAGTCTTAAAGCAGTAACAATCGCATCAAAAAAAAATATTTCAATGCATGCGAGAGCGAGATGCGACATTGATCTTTTCATACGATAGGGTTTTATTGCTTCGATGGAAGAATAAGAGCCCCGAAGCCACTGTAACATCCTACCATGCACAAAAACGTCATTTATATTTTCTCCGAATACGCTTACGCGTTACGAGCGAACCAATGCGAGAAGAGAACCTCCGTGCGGATGCATTGTTCCGCGCGAAAATGTGCTGACCCCAGATCATGTTTGTTTGGAGAGACGTGTAGGCTCAGAAATGGGCGATGGATGGAAGTAAGAATAAGCTCAAACGAGAAAGGTCAAAATCTGGTGGAATTGTCCAACCGTTCCGGATACTAGCTCAAAAGTACTCTTGTGGTTGCTGTCAGGCAAATAAAATTGAGTGTCGGAAAAATGTAAAAGACGAGGCTGCCTCAAGTCGACATTCGTCCATTCGTGACTCCTTCTTATCTATTCTATCGTACAGACAATGCCCAAGCAGGAAATACCATGCTCAAATAATCAGAACCTCGCTACGAGTTAATTCGTCCACATATCATCAATATCATGCCCAAACACCAAGCTTCCTTCTACAGGCATGTTGCAGCCTGAAACCCTGACAGCATTATCATCATCTAAACTGCCGTGATCTATCTTACAATATTCTTACACCGTAGGCCTACCTCTTCGTTCTGGCCCTAGATCTGGAACTACGTCGCCCTAGCACTTCCTCCTTTTTCTCAGACGGAACCACGCTCGCTTCCTTGGTGATTTCCCGGCTGTCAGTCGAACCCCGACCATTTTTCCTCCTGATCATTCTCTCTTCTGTGAAATTGACAAACCGATGTACGGTTCGGTGGTCTGTAACTCGTTCTTCCTCATCGTGCTTTCCCTCCTTGTCCGTCTTTGGCCACATATAACCGTACAGCTTGCTATGTCTCTCACATCTGGGACAAGATGATCGAGTAAAGTAGGCATCCTTTTGGACGAATGAATCCTCACATATCTTGCAGTTAATCCACGCCGACGCAGGCTCAGCAAGCAGTGCAGGGGTAAGGACATAATCTCCGGGTCTCCGTACAGAGGGTGCATGATCAAGATCCGTACTTGGAGGAACAAGAGTTCCCTTCTTCCGTCGCTTTCGAGGCTGGGAGACTCTCTTCACTATCGACATAGTGGAATCATCCAAGTCGAGATCAGACCCTAGTTCAGAGAGTACTGAGGTTTGGTCGTCTTGTACTGTATTTTGAGGTATCTCTTCCTGAGACACCGCTTTTGCCCGTTTGGCCGCTTCAGCCCTGGCTTTCTTTTCGGCGTTCCACAAAGAACCTCTTCGTCGTCCTCCCCATGACCCTTTGGCTGGAGGTAGACTATCGCTCGTGGAATCAGTTATGTTGACCGTTGACTTTAATCTGTTAGTAGAAAGAGGCTTCTGCTGCTGAACAACAATAGTATCATCATCGACAGAAGTTGCATCGGTGTCGACCATGGCTTCAGCCGAAGACGGAGGGGAAAAGCTTTCTCTTCTTGACTCCACAACAGAGCCTGAGACCGAAGAGCCACACCCAACCGATTCCGGTGCCACTAAGTTACACTCTTCAACTTTCACAATGACATCCATCCTGGAATTTATGGGTGTTCCAAATGGCGATTGCGCTTCATGCATAGAGTGACTCTCTTGCTTGATAATGCTCCGGGTCGACTGAGGAGACGCCGAGTTTCTCCTGCTTGTTATTTCTTCCAATGTCGTTGGAAGCACAGTCGTATCGACTACAATCGCTTGTTCGTCTGAGAGGGTGCTTGATAACATGCCTTCTGAATCCTGATTTTTCATAGATTCTTGTAATTGAGAAGACGGCGACTCATCAGCAACATCTCTAGGTGAATGCCGTTTCTTCGGAGTGTTCGATGGTGATCTATGTTCGTCATTTGATTCACTTGCACACTTCATAATTTTGGTCGGCGATTGTTCATTATCCTCAGTGTCTCTCTTGCGCTTGGTAATGGTCCGCGGTGAGTTAGGTAGTGGCGAAACAACACCTGGAGAAAGTCCATAGATCGACGAGGCTGACCTGGCAGTTGACTTCGGTACATGAGGCCTCAAGTTTATGTCTGGTGTCATAGACTCTGCTTGAGAAGAGGCAGTTGATGCAAATCGACGCCTGCGTCTGAATTGATACATGACCCCTTCAGGTTGTGACGGTTCTTTTTCAATCGATAATTTAGGAACAGATGCATCATCTTTGTCGATGCCCTGTGCCCATCCATTGCGACACTTCTCTTCACAGGTCCTGCATAGACATTCGCAGTTGTCCTCTCCAAAATAGTTGTCTCCATATGTGACCGTGATTTCTTCGCCAACGTCGATATCCCGAACTGCAATAATTTGCATTCCTGCGCTTCCAGTCGTCATAAGCCTGGCATTTGCGTCGCAGTCATGGTTGGCGAATCTAGCCGGTCCAAGGAAAAGGGATGCGGTTTTGTTGCGACTCGAAATTACAATGCTGAAATCTCGCCGACTGAGACCGATGTGCGCCTCCTCTTCCGGAGTCATAATAACCTGAACACCGCAGAGATATTTGATCACTTCCCCCTTGCTTATATCTCTCCGTGCGACGACCGAAGCTTCATGTGTAACCATAGTATAACGATTCGTGCTCGAAACCTCAAACGGGCAGTCAGGCAGATAGATGTTGATATATTTCTTCAAATGGCGCCTGAAGTCCTCCTTCTCCTTTTCTGTTTTCAGGTTCTGTTGGAACTTTTTCAGACCTTGCAGTTCCAAAAGCTGCGACTCCGCTTTCGAAGTGTTTTTCTCGATAATAACCGCATTCTGAAGGATTTTGGTCACATCCTCTTCGCGAATGCCTCGAGAAGAATGGTATGCACTGCGATTCTTGCGAATCTTGGTCCAGTAATACACCTGTGTTGTGATTGAGCAGCGAACTCAGAAATAAACGTCTGAGGTATGAAACACTTACCTGATCGACCAGCGCATCTGTTAGAATGTCATCGTAGGAACATAATTGCGCCAGAGTAAGCCTCTCCTTCTTAGCTGCAGAAGCCTTGGGTGGCATTGTAATGTTTCGAATATATGTGTACAGATGTCAACAAATAGCCACAGGATAACTGATATGCCGAGACGATTTGAGTGAATATAGTCGCACTAGATCGTTCTCAAGCAGATCAATGGTGTGGAACGACCCAAGGAGCGTGGAATATAAAACAAAATTCAGCGAATGCGACTCAATTTCCATAGAAGGAGTATTTGAGATGAATCTTGTGGCCTCTCCGGACCATTCCCAGTTTTTCCTCAATGGCGTGTAGCTCACAGATTTCTCGGCTGCATGGAAAGCAATACTTATGTGCTGATCCTTAACGATAGAAATGAGGACGGGACGGCTGAATGGATCACTCAAATCGTAGGTGAGATACGAAAGAATGTAAGCAGGAAAGAATTGATTGTTTCCTCTAAACACATGATGAACTCCAACAGAAAGTGAATGCCATTCCACCCCTATTAGCCTGCAACTCAATAATAGAACATAGATAGGTAAAAGAGGCTGGAAATCCAAGATTTGAGGCGTGCTGAAGGGTGACTATACCATTTAAAGACTAGCGGCGGGTAATTTGACAATCGAGGAATTGAATCTATCAAAGTTAAGATTCATATCTGCAGCGTTACGACATATACTCCGAGTATTGGATGGTAATGCTCGCAAGATGATACAACTAAAGGTAGGAAACTCCGCGGATGGCATTAATATTGTCGCTCAATATGGAAGGAGTTATGCTAATGCTTATCATAGACGATGCTTAACTGCATCGATAATTCGGGCGCCGCCGTGGTAGAATGCGCCAAGGTCCTTAAGATGAAAAGACATGCAAAGATTGGTTCGACCTACCTCGTAGAACATTCCTCAAGTTCCCATATCTGACCTGGCTTCAAGGAGATCGAATAATCGTCGTGGTACAAAAGCAACGAAACTTCACAGAAGCCGGACCAGGTGCCACCGTTACCACGTCGGCAGCGAATAAGGTCAGAAGAGGGGACATCAGACATGCCGTTGTAGTCAGGACTGTCAAGAAATTGCAGAGGCCGGATGGAAGTGTGGTCAAATTCGACGACAATGCTTGTGTCTTGATCAATAAGGCTGGGGAACCCATAGGCACAAGATTGAATGGTCAGTAGTACTCCCTCCACCAACTGTTTCTTCATTAACATCCAGCAGGTGTTGTTGGCACGGAACTGAGGAAGATGAAATGGTCGAAGATTCTATCATTGGCACCAATGCATTTGTAGATGTGTAAAAGGAACGACTCTGTTGTAACATTGTAAAATTGGCATATTAGAGGTTCCGAATAACAAAAAAAAAAAAAAAAACAAAGAAAGATATATTTGTCTCATCTACCCTGCAACCATTCTATAAAATTTGTGAGATTGTTTTTATATTCCCAGAAACAAGTACGCCATAATCCGGAGACCAACGCCATCTCGAAAGTCCGTATCCAGGGTATCACGAAAAGATATGGCCGCACCCACAACACACATAGAATAGTTTCTAAGCATAAATAAGTATCTTCCAATAACCCTGGCACCGGTGGGAGAGGCTTACCATTCCCGTCTCAGCAGATCTCTGTTGAGACTGGAAAAAGACGGCATCTTCGTTCCTACATGCAGGACATGTTTTGTTTGATCGTGGCAGCTAGGACCGGTAAATCTGTGTTAGCAGAAGTATTCAAGAAGACCTTATAATCCTCAGAGATCTTGCGTAATTGGCGATTCCTTCAGTCCATCTCTTCTATTTCACTACCTCCGCACCAACATCCCTCCCCTCGCCCTCGCAGACCACAAATTTGCCACATAGAAGACACAGGGGCAAACGTACAGTAGGATCAGATCCGACATCTTGAGTGACACCAGCAGTCTCACCAACAGCGTTATTAAGAACGTTTCGAAACACGCAAGAAGATACCGCTTCTTCAGAATATTGGCATGTCCGGCAGGCGAATTGAAGGCGGTGGGTATCAGGATCTTCCTTAGGATACAACATATTCGAACTAAAAGTCAGTTAGCAGATGCGAAAAGGACCTAGAACCAGGCGACAAGATCTTACCATTCGCTACAGAAACGGAATGTAATCTGCTCCATGTTCTTTTTCGCTCCATCACCAGAATCGGAGGCGGCTGGGGACGACATGGTGATATTCTTTGATGGCCTTTTGAATGGCGATGGGGCTCGTGTGGTGGTTTCGGTGATTCTCGTACGTTGTAATCGTTGCGCGAACTGACCGCAGTTCCTTGATAATCGAGATACCGCTTCAAACAGAATACCAATTTGTTGCTGAGAAATCGAGCGAGCTCAAATTATTCGTCCGTGAAGACTGTGGAGCGTCGATGGGATGGATGGTGGCCGGTTCTAGGTTCGCTCTAGAGTGAATTCAGAACCCTTGTCAAAGAATTGCTTAGAACCCCGCCGCTGACCACCGAGCTAAACTTAGTTAAGTCATCGCAGTTCACCCTGTGACCTGAGTACCTTGAAAGTTCTCAAGTTCACTCATCCTCCACGCCTCTTCTGCTCGTTGACCAAGGAACAGAAGTACCTGCAATAACAAACCTAGAGTACAAGTATAATCACTTATCCACGAAATTTCTAAAGAGTCATTCCTAAATTCTTACGAATCCAATCCAACCAATCTGTAGCACATCAAGAAGATCAAACTCGCCACACAATGGTATTGTTTCCCCGGCGCAGCTCGCAGCTCCTTGTTTATCTATATGCAAAGCTTTATCTGGATTCGCAATGCGCTGCAGCTTATGGTTAACTAACATGATGCATAGGCAGACGCAGGTCTACCAACAGGATGGGAAGTTCGCATCTCAAAATCAAAAAATATTCCATACTATTTCAACGAAGCCGAAGGCATATCTAGCTGGGAACCTCCCGCAGGAACAGATACCGAGAAGCTGAAGAAATACATGGCTGAGCATTACAGTGCATCAGAGATTGGGGATAGTGAAAACGGTGCTGCAGGAGAGAGTGGAAAGATCCGCGCAAGTCATTTACTGGTGAAGCACAAGGACAGTCGACGGCCGAGCAGTTGGCGCGAGGTATGTTTTAATGGTTGGCAACATACTCCAGAAGTGCTAAGACAGCTGTAGGCCGAGATCACACGAACAAAGGAGGAGGCCATGAGTATCATCCTTCAGCATGAGGCTCGTATTCGTGCGGGCACCTCATCTCTAGGCGACCTTGCCGTTAGCGAATCGGATTGCAGTTCCGCCCGGAAAATGGGGGATCTTGGATTCTTCGGCAGAGGGGATATGCAAAAGGAGTTTGAAGAGGCAGCTTTTGCCTTAGAGCCCGGGCAAGTTAGTGGCGTGGTTGAAACTGCTTCTGGCTTGCATCTGATCGAAAGGTGAGTTTGGCCTTGTAGTTTGTCAGGACCTTGATTGACAACAAAACAGACTTGCATAAAGGCGAAAATGGACGATAAAGCTTTGCGCCAGTATGCTTGTTTCTGGGGGGCTTTGATAAGACTTGATTTATGCGAAAAGATTATACTATGAATGAAGAGGCTTGCTACGACGTAAATGGATAATGTCAGATGAATTGATGTTCAACTTAGGCCATCATGAATTACAAAATCAAAAGTAATTACTTTTTGCATCCGATCGCTGCAATTCGTATTTGTCGTTCCTGATAATTTCAGGCTAAATCCCTTCTCGGTTTATCCCCTATTCGCCTATCATAGCAGAGCGGCTTTAGTCGATGTGGCAGGAAATTAACTCGCGCAAGTCACCACATGAAGACATGATACGTTATTCAAATGTGCCCAAACATGATCCGACCATCCTCAGACTTGCATGAGATCCCAAACACATGAACATTCTAAATCTATTTTGAACACTGTACGAACTCTACAAACCAACAAGAGACCTAATAGCGTCTACAACAGGAGGGACTGAAGTCAATGCCAATGTAACTATCCCAAACAAGCTCATTGACAGACTCGAAAGTGCGGCTGCTCTTGGATCACTGACCAAGAGCAGCGCTGTCGCAATGGCACTCGCATTCCCGCCCATAGCTACTCCAATCGTGATATAGTCATCAGGCCTAATCCTCAGCAGTCTTAATAGTCGTTGCCCAATCAAAACTCCCATAATACCACTCATAATTGCAAGAGCAGCGGCAGCGTTGAGGTTGCCGCCGAGATTACTAGCGGCTGGTGTAGCAAGTGCTAGGGTTAGTGACCGCACAGAGAAGGAAAGGGATATGGGTGCTGAGATGCCAATGCTGTGGCAGAGAGCCGGGTAGCCGAAGAGAGAGGCGACGGCAAGGAAGACGGAGGGAATGGTTATAGGGATGAAGTGGGATTTGAGCTCTTTGCGGTACTGGAACATGGGAAGGGCGAGGGAGACGATGGCGGCGTCTAGAACACTTCCACTACGAAGGATGGAGGTTAGCTTGCCTTGAGCTTTTAAAACTTCGGAATGGATGGTTTGCTTACAAAATATCACCGGCGCCCGGCATGGGTAGATTATTTTCTCCGTGCCATAGGTCGATGTACGTGGTGTATGTTTTGTATGCGCCTAGAATCTCCTCTATGGTGTCTCCTCTTATGAGTCCTAGTATCCATATTCCGATGATCGTGATTCCAGATGATAGCAGCACAGGATGTAGAAACTGTTTCCACCTCACTGGTAGGGATTGGGCCGCAAAATAAGCAAGCACATTAAACGTGAGCTGAACTGGCATAGCGTAGCCGGTAGTATAGTATACCGGTATTCCTACCAAGAGGAATATAATGGCGTAGGTAACGATGTCTAAGTTTCTATTGATGATTGCTGCCCATACTTGGGAGCGTGTGAATGGTGGTGGAGATTGTTGAGGAATTGTGATGCTGGATCCATTCTCTTGTGGAGGCTCTTCCATTTCTGGCGAGTCTGTAGGATCTCTCGTGCTTCTGATGAATGCCGGCTCTTGCTCCCTGATCGGATTTACGGTATCAGTGGAAGCAAAATCAGTACTGGAGACGGCTAGTGGAATGGCGTCGTTCTCGACACCCATCTCTTCAGCTCGTTCTGTTATGCCACGTTTGCTAGAGCCCACAAGGAGCTGAAGACCGCGCACAAGCCAGGCTGTTACAGCAAACATGACCAAGAAGCCGATGACTACAAGTTGTCAGGAGAGACTATTCTTACACAAGTGGCTGGAACTCACGGAATACCCCTATAATTTTAGCGACTTCCACGCCACCGATAGCATCACTCAAAGGCAGTAGCACGAATCTTCCACCCGTAAGTATGCAATGTCATGTAAAGATGTATGACTCGACTTACGAAGGCGTGAAAAATATATTGATATATCGCAATGCCCACCCCGCCGGGATCTCAATAACAGCAACCAAAGACCTAGTTCTCCTATCTCCGATGATAAGATGCACGATATTTAGACTGAGAAATAGTAATATCAGACATGCTACAGAGGCAGGGAAAGATACGGAGCTGAGTCCTATGAGAGAACTGACACCAAAGCATGCGAGCAATATGAGGACAATACCACAAGGTACTTGAAGCCAGGCCTTCACATTGCGCCGCCATGACAGCTTAGCTACCTGAAAAATATTAGCTATTGTAAAGATTCATTTATCTAGGAATCATGTGGTATCTCACAAGTTTGAATGCTTCAATGCCATCCGAGATAAACTCTCGGATGTTCGGGGCCATTTTCACACAGCTTCAACTACTGTATTTTTGGCTGCTTTAAAAAAGCAAGTACCTGCCCGTTGTGAATCTGATGATCATGAAGAAGTAAGACGAAAGATATCATTTAAAATAGTAAAGTGTAATTCATGTCAAAGTGGGGAGAGTTTATGCTCTTATCTCCCGGCGAGCTACTTACGATCGTGATACATGTATATTTGTCGAAAATGTATCTTCATACGTACCAATTCTAATCTCACATGTGATGCCGGACAATTTTTCCGAGCAAGAAATATGAGGCTCTTTCTAAGCCGAATAAAGTGGATAGACAACTTGTCTCATACAAGCCCGATATGGCATCCCATCAACTCATCAGAACAATAACCTTTAAGAAGGGGTTGTCGTCTGCAAGTTGGTGGGGCAGCTCGGCTTCGTCACAACTCACAAATTGCGACTTCTCAATGTAAACAAAGAACACAGCATTTAAACACAAATTATTAGCCATGGCACAGAACAACCTCGAATTTCTTTGGCAAACATTACAAGGTTACGGTGTGCAGTTCGACAAGAACCTCATCAAGAATGAATACGAAAGGAACCCTACAGTGGTCGAAGCATGGATCTCAAAATACCTTGGGCCTGAAACGCTGCTGTCGAGGGATGAAATCGCATTGTAGGTACACTGTATTTAGTTACATCGCATACGGCTCACGCAATCTAGATACAACGAGTTAGTAAAGTCCGGTCAGGCAAAGAAGTTGGAAGACGCCCAGGATCTATCTGCTATCTGCGAGTTGAACGACGATCAACTCAAAACAGCCATTGAAGAGCTGCAGCGGTCAACAGCAGCTATCAAGAAGCAAAGCGAAACTCTGCGACAACAACAAAATGCGTTGGCACTGCTAGTCAAAAGCAATACAAAGAATAGCAAAGCACGGTCAGAGGCGAACTCGAGACAACTACAGAAATGGGAAGCGGAAAAGGGACAGGTCAATTCGGCGCTAGAAGAGCTGTCGCAGGGCTTGATGTATCAAATATCGGATATGGAGCAGCAATACAAGAGTTCGCAATCTAATGTTAAGCAAACTGTAGACGGTATTCTGAAAGGAGATGACAAGTTGTTGGCGAGCTTGCAGAAACTCGCGGCAGATCTGGATCCTGGGTCGAAGGAGGATAATGAACTTGTTGATAGAATACGAGATCTCTGTGCGAGGTGGGAGTTCCTTTATTTCTGGGGTTCTACAATCATTAATGGTCGCCAGGTACATCAAACATACCGTTGATGGGATGAGGACGAAGCTTGATCGAATATATCTCGAAGCTCTCGGTGATCCAGCCGGTCCAAACTCCAACAATGTAAATGAGCAGGAGATGAAGGATTTGCAGGAGGAGCTCGAATCTCTGTACTCTGAGTTACTGCCAGTCGCACAAATGTCCGCAGAGCAACAATACCTTGAGCCAGCCTTGCGAGAAATTGCACGCAGAGGTACCCAGGGCCAAGAACGATCTTACCAAGCATTAAAATATGTAAGTGACCAAAGTCATCATACTCAAATTTCACAGCTAATCATGCATAGATACAAGAATGTCTTAACTTTTTAATCAAGCGAACTAAAGTATTTGCAGAACATTTAGAGCAACATCAATGTCATCAGATGGCCGCCAAGTTCGCAATAGATTGTGGAAAGAAAGAGCTCCAGCTACAAGCTTCTGTCCAGCCAAGCAGGCCGGCTAGTCATCGGCGACAACAAGCCTCGATCACACAAATACAAAATAGTTCACGAAAAACTCGACGAAGGTCTTCCATGTTTGAAGAAATGGATGCCGAACAACAAATTCTTCGTAACCTAGGTATTGCGCTGCCTACCGAAAGTGACCTGGATGAGTCACACGGCTACTTGGAAGGTGTCCTCCGGGAACGAGCAGCCAAAGTGAACAGTCACGCAGCCAATCTGGAGTCAACATCTGAAGCGACTATATCCTCGTACATATGCAACGCTGATGTCACGCTGCAGCTACTTCACAATGCGCTGCATGCAGATTCAGTCTACGGCGAGGTCCAACTCGTCGATCCCGATATCATCTCGTCATTTAACACGTTCGAGGATGAGATCAAGAGTCTACGGGGCTCACTCGAAGCGATGGATTTACAAAAGTTGCAGGCCAAAAATATTCACAAGGAGCAGCTGATAGAGCGATGGTCGAGATGATCAATATGTATCTGAGCAAGAAGTTGGAAAAGTCTAGGGATGAGTGTAGTGTGATGTGGTTTTTAAGAGCATCTCCGAACACCTCCAGCGTGGGGACGGGAATTTTTTTGGGCTTGATGTCATGATTTTCCAATGTCTCAATGCCAGCTGTCTTGAATTGACACAAATTCTCAGATGATGATGGCAGATGTCATTGCAATCACGTGGTCCTCTATTGATTAATCCTGGCCAAATACTAGGCATACACAACATCGCATACAGCTTGAGGCAATGCACGAAATCATCCCCGAGACATGCAAGGGCGCGCGCCTTTTTTCCCTTCCCACGTGGATTACTATAGGCTGATTTGATTGTGATTAGTAGGAAAAGAGGCTCATCTTGAAGAAGAAGAAGAAGAAGAAGAGGGAAGGAAAATTCCTTTTTCTCTTTGTAAAGAAAGATTTATCATCTTTTGTAGCCCCCACCACCACTCAGATTTTTTTTTTTCGTATTTTATTTAATACAGTAC
Organism: Clarireedia homoeocarpa; assembly: GCA_001465935.1. NCBI lineage: Eukaryota > Fungi > Ascomycota > Leotiomycetes > Helotiales > Rutstroemiaceae > Clarireedia > Clarireedia homoeocarpa. Next base: position 769,054 of record LNKV01000033.1, on the reverse strand, counting down.
ACAGTAAGACATTTATTGTATCCTTCGAGTCATCTTCCGCGCAAACCTTACAATACAAAGTTATCCGCAGCAAGTTGGTGGTTGGCACGAGACCAATTAATAAATCTAGTTCTATGTCGTAATATCGTAAAACTTTTTTATTTTTATTTTTATTTTTTATTTTTAACTTGAGTTATCCGTAGGAGGAGAAATTTTTTAAAAAAAAAAAAAAAAAAAAAAAAAAAAAAAAAAAAAAAAAAAAACATGTTCGTCTAGTTAAGTTAAGTAAGTTCACTCACTTCAGCTGGCTGGCTGGCTGTATGTGTGTGTGTGTGTGTGTGTATTTTATAAAATGTGATGTATGAGTAAGGTAATGAGATGAGATGGGATGAGATGGGATGACTGCATATAGATACAGATACAATACAGTAGTACATGCATGCATGCATTTCCGGTCGGGGTGGAGGGGGAGGGTGTATTGTACCTGCGTGATGCACGAAAGAAAGCGAGTTGGGTGTGAAGTTGGTACTGTACTTACTTGTATGAGAGGAGAGGAGAGGAGAGGAGAGGAGAGGAGAGGGGAGTAACTCTGGAACGCGGGAACTAACTGCTTGCTGTAGATGATGGGATGGGATGGGATGGGATGGGATGTAAGCGTGTCATTTCATTACATTCATTCAGCAGAAGGGTTTTATTTTGTTTTGTTTTATTTTATTTTGTTGTTCCTTTGGGGTTTGGGGTTTGTGAAGTGTCCTGAATCGTATACATAGTTCTACATACATATATACATAGATTGATTTGATTGATAAAGTCTTGGGTTGGGGTTGGATTCGTTCCCGTTGTGTTGGTGTTGGTACGGGTATGGGCGCTTGGATGGAATTAGGAATTCATTCAATGTTTCTGAGAATGGGGAGACCAGACCAGACCGTTGGTCTGGTCTGGGCCGGGTCGATCTTTTATCGCTGGGATTCTTCTGAGTTGGGGATATATAAACGCTCGGTTGGAGTTGAGTTGAGTTGTGCTGTGCTATTTGCGTTTTGTTGTGCGGTGTGTGGTGTGTTTTGTGGAATACTGTATCTTCTGATAGGAGGTTTGGAAACACCAACATAACACAACTTAACATACATAGGGGATAGACAGAGAAGAAGGTTATGCAATGCAATGCGCTGTGCTTTGTATCACAGATGGCTCGTAAGGCTGAGCCCAACCAAGACCCCTCCCTAGCATGGATGGAGTAGGGAACTGAAGGGGAAAGCGGATATGCGCTAGGAATTCGAAATTGCTTGTACTGTGCTACCCAAATAGTCTGCCTCCACGGCAGTGGCCCTCGGAGAGCCAGCGGAGCGTCTGTCTATAGAGCTATCATCTAAT
>LNKV01000033.1:28672-51690 GCA_001465935.1 Clarireedia homoeocarpa | reverse complement strand
ACTCCTGTAGTCCGAATGGTCGTCTGAATGGCATCGGATGATAATGGGTCTTACACCTCGTTAGTCGGTGGTTGCGATCTTCCTGTTTCGAAGTCCATTTCTGAGTACGGTACCAATTTGGTCTATTTCATCGTTAGCTATCAACTCCAGAGAAGAAACAAAATTGGGGAATTGTACCTTCTTAATTACTTTCCAGACTCCATATAGAATGAAGAAGACGGGAACACCGGTGTACTAGACTCATGGTTAACATTGCTACGACTTGTGGGGAGGGGAGATGAACTTACAATAGCGACAATATTAGCCCACGCAAAGGGTTTCGTTGTAGCGGCTACGTATCCCTCACCCGCAACTATCAAGCAACCCATCATAAATGCGAAGATCGAAGTGTAGGGAAAGATACCCGCTTTGAACGGCAGATCAGAAAGGGCATTATTCTGGCGTATCCAGCCGATACGGAAACGGATGTGGACAAGGCATTGGGACATGTAGATGAGCAAATTACAGATCGCAATTCTGCACAATATATGTTAGCAAAATGAAATCCTAAATGGAATAGAAAGCATACAGGTTGTAAAGCCAGGTAAAAACCACACCCTGACCGAAGATGGCGCCGAAGAAAGCCACGAAGCCGATTAGGATACTGACGGCCATGGCAGGAAGCGGCACGCCATTCTTTTGCCAAGTCGATGCGAAGATTTTTGGTGATTGTCCATTTTTCGCGAGCGCGAAAAGAATACGTGAGCTAGCGTACACCTGGAATATGTCAATTGCCGTGCGGCGAGCATGATGGAATATCTTACACTTGTGTTTCCCGCACTAACGACCGCGATTAGGATCGCGGTATTCATTATACTTGCTGCAGCTGCAATCCCAGCGTCTTTGAAAACCAGTGTGAAAGGGGACACTGCGATTTCTTTGGCTGAGCTAGTGAGAAGTGACTGGTCGGTCGATTTGATGTTAATACTCTGTGCGGAAAGGTTAGATTTCGTTTCAGAGGTGTGGGATCAGTACCTACAATCACAAAGATAGATCCCACATAGCACAACAATATTCTGCCTAAAGTCCCCTTGATCGCTCTGGGCACGTCTCTGTTCTAATATTAGCACGATATTGCATCTTCAATGTCACAAGCAATCTCACCTTCTGGGATTCTTCGCCTCACCAGCCGTTAAACCTACCAACTCCGTTCCACCATAGCTCAAAAATGCAGTGCACAGCGCTGATAGAACACCAGGCCACCCTGCAGCAAATGGAGCACCTGCAGTAGAAGACTTCCAATAATCGAATCCTTTGGCCGCATGACCGTGTATACCTCCTCCGTTCAGGATAAGTCCGACGAGGATGAATACTATGACGACGAGGACTTTGAGAAAGCTGAAGAAGAACTCTGCTTCGCCAAACCAGCGAACACCGAATAGGTTGATTACTTTTCCATTGATATCAGCTGGATATCAAAACAGAGGATGCATGTCTAGGTTGGTAGAAAAAGGTCCTTTTCTTACCAATAATCACAATCAGAAACACCAAAGCCCATACCCAGGTCCCAATATCAGGTAGCCAGTAGCTTATGATGATGCCCGCAGACGACAGTTCGGAGGGTAATGTGAGAACCCAAAGAGACCACTAATAGTTGAGTCAGCACAATGCCTAAGTTAGATGGCGGGGTGTGTCAGAATTTACATAAGACCAACCTTCCGCAAACCCCAATGCCGGATCAAAGAAGCGATCACCGAACGCTGCGAATGAACCGGAGACTGGAAATATTGTGGCGATTTCACCAATCTACTTGCTGTTAGATTAATACTCTCTCTATTTGAGGGAATGAGAACTAACGGTAGCAACAACCAGATAGACGAAAATACCCGAAACAATAAAAGCTAGCACCGCGCCTACTGGCCCTGCTGTTGCAATTGTAGCACCTGAAATGAGGAAGAGTCCAGTTCTGTGGTTCAAGTCATCAGTCGCTGTCGTCTTTCATGCTCGAATTCTTCGACTAACCCGATAGTGCCACCAACAGCTAACATACTAAGATGTCTACTTTTAAACTCTCTATGCGTTTCATTACCCCATGGTTCGGACTTGGCTTCACCTTGCTTGAGCGAGTTAACATCGACGTCTGCGATATCCTTTCCGTTGTCCTTAGCTCCTGCTAAAGCAGGATGCTGAATGGTGTCGGCCATACGGGATGAATTTATGAGTAATAAGAACTCTTACTTATCCACTTGCCCATGCGAGTAATCGGGGGTATATTCATGATATATATATCATATAAACCTATTGTACAAACTTTATCAGACCATATACACCATTGCCCAATCTATTTACATGCACACGCAGTCCCGGTATCGAAGTCGATGCCACGATAAACATCTATCTCTACCCCACCTTTTCACTGCAACCACGGGTTAACGAACCCCATTCTTGGTAGATCGCCAGCGTAATCGGAAGAAAGGCTTATCATTGCCCACTTGCCCCGACCTAGTTGTAAAGGAGACGATTATCCAACCATACAAATACTCATAATTCCCAATGATTCCGGTCTCTTATCTTTATCTGCAGTTGAACCAAGCCAGGGTTCTTTGGTACAAGCAGCAAAAAACGTGTGGCAGCGGAAGCGGAAGCGGAGACGGAGGGAGATAGGAACGCTTGTATGTAAGCGAGGGGGTTCAGAACTGAAGCCTCCTGGATATGGTTAAAGAATGATATGTCAATGCAATGCGGAGGATGGCCGATGAAGGCGAAGACAGAGGATGGCCTGGTTGCTGTGGGAACAGAAGGTACGCTGCGTATTGCGAACGGGAGGGGTGACTCACCCCGCCAAAATTTCGGGACGTTAGATGGATGCGAAAGCGTAAACGTCGATTGCCTGAATTCCTCTACTCCCAAGACAACTGAATGAATTGATCGCATAGAGACCCAGAAATCAGAGATGTCTTCGACAAACACCCTCAAACCCGAGAGAACCATTATTGGTGGCTCACTTGAAATTCCACGTATGATCAATGGTTTATGGCAACTAGCAGGAGGCCATGATCAAAATATCGATGTTACTGCGGCAGCGAGTGCCATGGAGCCATTGTAACAATTCCCTACTAATTGATAGACAGGATCATGCTAACATGAAAGCACAGAATAGATGCAGGGCTCGATTGCTTCGATATGGCGGACCATTATGGCGATGCTGGTAATTGGACCTTGACTGAATCCTGGAGTAAATGAAGCGAATGCTAAAACTACAGAATCAGAACTCATAATAGGTCAGCACAATAGCAGTTCAACCAAGAAAATGATCGCCTTCACAAAATGGTGCCCACCTGAGGACGGAGTAACAACGTTTGAGAATGCAGAAGTAGCTGTAGATTTAGCACTCACACGAATGAAGCAATCGAAAATCGACCTTTTACAGTGTAAGCCGCCTTTTCTTTTCTTTTCTTCAATCTTCGTTTTCAAAATTCCAAGAATCTTAATATTGTTCTCATAACAGACCACGCATGGGATTACACAGACCCTAGCTACATCCACAATCTTGACCATCTTCGCACTCTCCAAGAGCAGGGTAAGATAGGCCTCATAGGAATGACCAACACCGATGCCGCACACCTCGAACTCCTTCTTGATTCTAGTTTCGAAATCGCCACAAACCAAGTATCTTGCTCCGTGATCGACCGACGCTGTGCGCGAGGGCGCCTTTCTCTGCTCTGCATCGAGCGTGGAGTGGGTATCTTGGCTTACGGCACGCTTCTTGGTGGGTACCTGACTGAGAAATGGCTTGGGGCAGCCGAACCAAAAAATACAGAGGAGCTTAATTGGAGCCTGAGGAAGTATCTCAGATTTATCAATGCAGCGGGAGGATGGGCTGCGTACCAAGTCGTGCTAGAAGCGTTGTCGACAGTTGCGAAGAAACATGGCGTACCGATTGCGGCGGTAGCTACGAGACATGTGTTGAATATACCGGCTGTGAAAGCAGTGATTGTAGGATCTCGGTTATCTGCTTCTTCGGACAAGTACACGGCTAGTAATTTGGCTGCGTTCAGTTTTGCTTTGGATGATGAGGACAAGAGGTTGATTGCGGAGGCTCAAGAAGGACTGACAGATATTCCTGGAGATTGTGGAGATGAGTATCGACGAGCGCCATTTTTGACTGCCAAGGGGGATCTCAGTGATCACCTGGAGGAGAGCGATCAAGGTATCAAAGTAGCAAAAGCAGTGGCGGCTGGTGCGAGGGTAGAGTACTCGTCCGGTAGCAAGTGGGAACCGATAGCTGTGAGTTTTCCATTTCTATTTCTACTTTGTGATACGATATTGATGAATTCTCCAGAGCTACTGTCGCGCGGTAAGGACAGGCAATGTAATTCGTGTGTCCGGCACCACTGCGAATTCGCCAATCACACGTCTCCCAGTATTAGGTAGTACCAGTGTAAGAAGCCAAACCGTCGCCGCCATCGACATTATTGCACGTGCTCTTAAGGCTTTAGGTGGTGATTTGTCAGATGTTGTTCGCACAAGGATCATGGTACAAGACGAAAAATATTGTGAGGATGCAGCTTATGCGCATGGCTGGGCCTTTGCATGTGTCGGAACAAGGCCAGCTAACACGTTGGTGGTTTCTGGACTGATTGGACCAGAATTATTGGTCGAGATAGAAGCGGACGCTGAGTTGGGCTATCGAGAAGTCGTGAGAATATGAGAACAGAAGGGCACGAGAAGTAAATATATCTCAAAATGATTCACAAGTATTTTATCTGTGATCAGAAAAGACTTACTTTCTCGCTTCAGTGCCATTGTGAAAATTTTCTAGGAATCTAGGTAGACCCTCAAGCGCCGATTGGTATTATCAAAAACCCATTAGATACCATAGCCTCTAATACGAGGATAGAGGTTGCTAAATATATGCATGGAATTGACCTTGTCATAATTCAGATCCCGAACGCCATGTCATAGTATCACATCTTCCTCAACGTAGCTTCCATCAACAATACTATCACCTCCACATGAGGTCCTCTATTCTCTTCCATCCTAGCAAGATCCAGCGCGGTCTTTCCCTCATTTGTCTGTAAATGAACATTCGCACCCCAAGCAAGAAGCAGTTGAACTGTATCATCTCGACCCACTGCAGCGGCCCTATGCAGTGCTGTTTCTCCATGTTTATTCTTTGTGTCAACACTGGCACCAGCTTCGAGCAAGCTATGCAAAGCTTCGGGGTGTAGAACAGCGCTTCAAGGCCATACCATATTGACATCGGCACCATACTTGAGGAGTACGTTAACTGCATCTTTATGCCCTGAGCCTGCGGCATGAGCAAGTGGGGTGCGTAAATATTCTTTGCTCAAATCAACCTTTGCTCCGACTTCTAATAACTTCTTCAAAGCTTGGGTGTTACCCATCGTAGCAGCGATAGACAATGGTGTATGTCCGTTGTGATCTGTTGTTTCCATGTTTGCACCTTTCGAAACTAATAGACCGATTGTCTGGGGGAGGTTATTCACAGAGGCGGCTGCCAATGGAGTAAATCCCAAATCGTCGCAGGTATTCACGTCTGTGCCAGCTGGTAGTAGAATATCCACGATATCTTCATTACAATTGCTAATGGCCAGATCCAGTGGTGTCTCGGCACATGGAACTGAGAGATTACCATTGATTAGTAAAGGCTGAGCATCGATAAGCTGCCTAGCAATCTCAGCACAACCACCTTCCGCCGCCTTGTGAAGTGCATTCTGACCATACTCATCCTGTGCACGTAGGTTCGCTCTTGCGGATATCAGCTTTGATACCACGGATTCATGACCACGTCCTGCCGCCATCAGTAAAGATGTCATATCGAAAAAGCTAGTCGCTTCAATGTCCGCTCCAGACTGCAATATATCATCGACGATTGCCGGTAATCCGAACGCTGCCGCTGCAGTTATGGCTGGGAATTGAGTACGCAGAGAAGCATCTAAATTGTGGGCAGCGTAGCCATTCTTAGTCAGCTTTTCATTCCCGAGGAAATCCACAATGGTCGCTTTTAATTCTGTCTCGGCGTTTCCTTGGGTATGCGCACCCAAGAACTGACTGGCATAGGATAGAAAGGCGTTGTCTTCCAGTCGTTGCTTGACCAGTGCCCGATCGATCGTCTCCACTTCATTGAAGATATCAAGAGATAGATATCTGATACAGGCTTGAGCTATGGATACTTGAGCACCAGGAAAGAGTTCCGTCTGTCGTTTTTCAAAGTACTCCTGAGTTGTAAGGTGGCAAAGTCGAATAATATTCGTTTCTGTATCAACCACGACAAGACCAGCACATACTGTCAATAGCAGATCCTGTTCGTAGAAGTCGCCCTCGTCTAGCTCGTTCTGATCAGCATCGAGTTCCATTATCGCGAGAGCATGCTGAAGCTCGCGAACTGTTAACGGTCGCTTCGCACAGGACAACCACATCAAAATATTCATGGCCAAATCCCGACGATTAGTATCCTGACCTTCCGAAATTCTTTTCAAGGCATCGTCGTAGCTTTTCCCGAGGACTTCTGGCAAATCAACCAATGCTTTTCGTACTCGACTTATCTTGAGTTCAGATGCAATGGCTTCAATGTGCAAATGGGCGAGAAGGAACCTATACACGACTTAGTAGACGACGTAGACCGATCAATTTGGCAGAACTTACATTCCATTGGCCTTCTTAGAAACCCTTTCAATGATAGTCGCTCGTAATGTCGGGTCCTTCTTACAGAATCTGACAATGTTCTCTTCTGAGTCTGCTCTTGCGCCAAGGTATGCTCGAACATCCGTATCGCTTGCTTTAATCTCAAGATGTAGAACATCCATCAATTTCTCCTCAATATCGCCTAGGCGACGTGAAGTGCAAAGAACTCGAGCGTTTGGTGATAGATTCCTGAGTTCTCTGATGAGGTCACTTCGAGTCTTCTTGGATTCTTGGCATTCATCTAATGCATCGACAACGATATACAGTCCCGGGATGGAGTAGGCCAATGATCGTAGTAAGTCCAAGCTCTCTGTACGATTGAGCACTGTTCCCATCGATCTATGCTTGCGGTATAGATCCATAACGTAATCCGGAATCAGGTATCGCTGACGCAGAATTTGTTGTATGATGCTTGTGATATACTCTGTTAGACTATTCTTCTCTGCATAGTTGCAATATATGAAGGCTACCGCGACGTCAGGCAACGGAAATCTTCTTTGCAAATAGTCAATAATTGCAGATGTAAGAACTGTCTTGCCAACGCCTGGTGAACCTGAGCACCATAGGAAGCGTTCTTCGCCGTTGATCCAGTTCTGAAATTCCGGACTCTCGAAAAGCCACTCGCCAGTACCTGGCTGTCTTCTGCTGAGAATCTCGCGCTGCTTTGAATGGCAATCCAACGAGGATAGCCATTTCAACACTTTGATGCCCTCCTTGTCCATCTGTTGATTTATCATAGCATTCACACCATCACTGATGTTTGTGATCTGTTTCGATATATCAAAGACTTTTTCAGCCGTTTTTGAAACAGTAGACCTATTTCATAGTCAGTATATTAGATCCTTCGTGATACGCAGTGACTTGCAAATTCAGTGTGTCCATTGATAGTACAAGATTCGCTCTCACGTGCTCGATGCTCTCTTGAAGCCTCATCAAGGTGCTCTTCCGGAATGGATAAAGTAATCGTCTACCCTGCTCAGTCATTTTGTCCTTGATGCTTGAGTTCAAACTGCCCTTCCTTTCCACCAAATCGTCTTGGTCCACTCCCGATGGCTTGCAGACCATGATCTTCTTCAATTCGTCGTGCAATTCGTTAATGCTCTCCTCGCACTCCACAATCTTGGATTCGATATTGATAGCCATTGTCTCGTTAAACGTCGGACTTTCTAACGCCCGTTTCAACAAAGACAAACTATCCAGAAGACTCTCGATCGATTGTATCATGGCCGCATTCTCCTTCTTGCTACCTTTCCAAGCATTATAGTAATTGACCAACCCTTCACATACTTGTATCCCAACGGATACAATTCCAGCAATGTTGCTTACAGCCCCAACAACCTCCATTATTCATACCAACTAGCCTAGGACCAGTTCATCCGTAAGAGGGAGTGCCAATGCGAAACGCCCAACGCTGGTGCTTAGGCTGAAGAGTGAGTTGAGAGCAAAATATTTTATGGCAATCGAGGAGTCAGCCGAATGGCCTGAAATTTCCCAATATAAAATCAAATTGGCACAAGTAATCAATCACAGGTGGATATGGTCTCCGTTTAAAATTTGGGGCAGATGCTGGAGGTAAGCCGAGAAGAAGCATGGAGCATTTTGTAGATATGAGAAAGGAATTGAGCAGAAACAGATGGAATAAAGAGTAATATCGAACTCGGTAGATTTGTGCCCACTGTTCTACAAAGATCATACTTGGTACCTGCATGCTTGGTCGTAGATCTGGTTGGGCATTGCAATTGTGGCCCAGTGCTTGCATGAGGCTGTGACTCGACAGGCGTGGTTGCGCCGCTCGGCATATGTAACATCGCATTAACTTGACTACCCAGTATAAGGATCCTTTGTGTGTTAATCTGCAACTTGTGACTGTCGGTCTCTTGGTGTACATCAGTCGCATTAATAAATTGTACTTCAATCGTATTTGAATAGTGACGCGTTTGTTGCAATTGACGTTCGAGTGTGTTAAAGTTCAAAAGAAACTAACGCCAAGATTTGGTTAAGATTAGTCTGTTTCAGGTCTAGCGTCCAGAGCGACCTCCGACCTCCATCCCCCATGTCATCTCCTACTTTCATGACATAGAAGTAGAAGAAAGACCGGATGCCAGAGAACAACAGAGATCGTTCCCTATACCTGTTAATTTTCTTCTGGTGACTGATATTCTGTGAGGGGCTTGAGTGAAGCACTATCTGAGGCATTGTCCGAAAGGTAGCGGACGGCTGAGACCTGTCATACGACCTGTGTCAGCAAGCAATGGGGACTATAGTTGATGAGCAGACTGCTAGTATTCAGAAGCTGCTTAAGGGCGGCACATTATCACTAATAACTGCAAATCGTATTGGTTGCCCCATATCTTTAAGGACACTGTTGATATATGTCGAGTATTGCTACGAAGTATGTTAAAGAAAGAGATCGATTGAGAGAGAATGGCAAATGGCAAACTATTCTACCAATAAACGTCTCTTGAAGTCGAGCCACACAGCTATGAACTACTCCGCTACCACGGTAGATATCACATTAAGATCCTACACAGTACTTTAAACAATCACAGGACTTTAATGTCACGAGACTGACTCAAAAATTGCCTAAAAATACAACACAAAAGGTGTTTAAATTACAAACCAGCGGTCAAACCCATCAATCCAATCCAATCCAAATTCAAACTGCGCACCCTATTCTTTCATAATACAAAAACCATATCGTAAATCCCTACCCGACTTTCATCACCTCTACATCGCCTCTATTCTTCTTTGCATACCTCACTCAGCGTCATCAACTTAATGGCGTTTAGTAGTAACCTTCTTGGTTGTAGCAGCCTTTGTGGTAGTCGTGGGAGCGACGGTCGTTTTTGGTGGAGTTGTAGTGGTGGTAGGCGCGGCCTTGGTCGAGGTGGTGCTCGTCGGCGTCGATGAGGTTGATGTAGAGGTGGTAAGTGAGGATGCCGAGGTGGTTAGGATGGCCGTTGTTTTTATGGAGCTGGAGCTGGAGCTGGAACTGGAACTAGAACTAGAACTGGAACTCGATGACTGTGTGGAGCTAGAAACTACCGAAGTGAGCGAGGAGATTGAAGTGGCGCTCGACGTGACTGAAGCCTGCGATGTTGAAGATAGGGACGTTTGTGAGCTCAGTGGTACCGAAGTGCGCGAAGCAGAAGCCGATGTTGACGAGCTGGAAACAACGCCCGAAGAGACACCTGAAGTCTGGGGAACCGAAGTTTGCGAACCGGATATTAATGAAGTTCGCGAACTTAGACCACTAGAGGTAATAGAGCCAGAACTCTGAAGGCGAGAAGACATGCCAGATGAAATGGCAGTATGCGAGCTTAAAGGACGAGAAGTCATCGAACTGGCTCTGACTGATGCGCTGCTGGGACGAACTGATGCACTGCTGGGACGAACTGATGCACTGCTGGGACGAACACAAGAATCCTGTCTGGCAAAGAGCGATCTTGCGAAAGTGATGCCACCGGTAGAGCCAGTGCTTAGGGTGGTATCGAACGTGAATGAATAATGACTCTGTTTACCGAAATCACCATTCTTGAAGTTATCGAGCCAAGTCTGGTATTGCGCTTTGTTTATGTCACCAGCGGGTAAAGCGTCAATTGTGGTTTGCGTATCGGTCATTAGTTGGTTGACAAATGACCACGTTTGGCCGGCTTGCTGTGTAAGGAAGCTGTTTATCCAGCTCTGGTAGGCACTAGCGAAGCTGAAACTTTTGTTCTTTAGGTCGATCTTCTTGGTGTTGATTATGCTGTCTATTCCCTTGCTGCTCTTCATTAGCTTGTTTATTCCAAGATAAATATTAGTGGCACGCTATCTCAGTGATACACTGTTGTACATCCATCCATGAAGCCTCTAACAGGTGATGATGATGATGATGGCAAGTATTTATGAAGTAGCAAACTCAAGGGGTAGCGTGGATCTAGAAAAGACTTACAATACATCGTACATGCGCCTGTTGGTTTTGTCGAAGAGGGGTACCACGTCTGGGTCTTTGCAGACCTCCATTGCGAGTCCAACATCTTGGAGAACAACGATCCAGGCATTAATGTCGCCAGCGGGCAAATTCTTACCTCTCCAGAAAGTATTGGTGAATTCATTTGGTTTGAAAATCTGCACAGATTTAGTGTAGTTCGACTAGATCACAATTTGTAAGTATTACCACTCCCTTCTTGTTGTTCAAATCCTTCAACATGGCAGCAAACTCGATTTGTTTACGATTAGCTTTATCCGTATTTGTAGGAACTTGGTCATAAATCTGTTGCATGATGTTGTTGCAAGTATTAGGGAAGAAGACCTCATTGAAGTTGTTGCAATCGGTGAAAACGGCATTTGAGACTGGGGGCGTGATGGTCTTGAAAAACTCCAACAAGAATTTGAGCTCCCCTGGATTATGTTAGTTAAGTTTTGACCTCAATGGTATCGCACAAGGGTGAGTAAGTTACTTACATACGTGGTCCATGCTATAACCACTGATATCAGCGGCAGTTAATTCGCTAGCTGAGCGCTTCTTCAGCTTGGTGGTACCGTCACAACTAACGTCGCGATCATAGTAGCGAGCAACTCCGGCAAGGAGGGGCAGGTCAGTAGGCTGGGCACTGTTTTCTTTGCCGAAGACTTGGTCAACAGTAGGAATACCAGGGATTGTGAGCTTGCCAAAACCGGCTGGAACCTTGCAGGTTCCGAAAGAAGTTGGCCCAGGTCGTGCTCTCGCTTCAAGCTTGATGCGCCCAGCTACTGAACGTCTTTTCAAGCTGTTGCCATCGACATATGTACCATCTTCCTCGGGATCATCTGCTGTGGGAACATTGAACTTCGCACAAGTAAGACTGGTCGAGGTTAAAGAACTGCCTGTACCGATTTGGCTTGTGGATGATACTGGGGTACCATTCGTGGGTGTAGGAGAGAGAGCAGCGGAAACGAGACCACTGGCCTCGTAGGTGGAGAGAATGGAAAGCAACAACGAGAACTTGATCAAGTGCACCATTATGGCAAAAGAGTGAATGATTGCAAATTTGCAATGGGTTGAACTAGGAAATTGAAAAGAATGTGGATGGGTTGGAGCATTCTTTGAGAAACACAAGAAGTCATATAAATAATGACTCGAGAACGCATGATATCTAAGGATTCGAACAGGAGCCTCAGACTAGATTTCGTGTTCATCGGGAGGGAGATAATCGTGATTGTGGGTGAGCAGCGATGGATGAGGTTACGTGGGCAAGGAAGAAATTGTAACACTGGATTACTGTTAGAAGAAAATGAGTTGTACAGAAAGCTGTATCGTAGTGGACCTTGCCATTTTTGGATACGACAATTTGCTTGCAACCAGAATGTGCTTTGTGACAGCTAAATTCGGCTGTGAAGATTAGCATAGTACTCCTGAGAAAGCCAATGGGTCTTGGTAGACAGGATGCGAGGTTGATGGCTGACTGAAGATGCTGACGGAATTCGTCCGATATTACTTGAAGCGAAGCGAACCATCCAGGCCACAGAGCGCATCCTTGAAACACTCTGATACAATTTCCATGAGATGGGGGCGAGAGCCGCAAAGCGAGGGCGTAGAGAAAGGGGGGTGGTGGCGGCCCAAAAATAGGTTAAGTTACAGTTAGGGCTGACATAAACATCTTACAGGTACAGCAGTACACCCAAATAAGACGTTAATTCCGGCAGTGAACGGGTATCTTATGATCCACAGGTATGATTATTAACTCAGTCCAACATAAAGGATTGCTTCCTTTCGATCCTTTCAAAATATAACAAACTGCGATTACTCACCAAAACATTTCTCTCTCAACATTCTTCATGTGCACCTACCTAAAAAGTGCCTGTAGCTTGGCATTATGGGCGATCCCTGTATCTACTGTCCGGTGTGTGGATGTCCACTCGATGACAGTTTCCAGTTTGTGGAGGAGGATGAAATTCTTCAGGGCTATTGGGAATCTACTCTGCACGAGAGAAGTCGTGAGGTGAGTTATTGCGATTAGTGCTTGTCACTGGCGGTGAGGTTGATGGTACTCAAATGCCCATCTCCGAGCAATTCTAAGAACGGATTTTGGTGTATAAAAGCAATTGCGACATGGCTGTGGTGGATTGGAGAGCCATGGACCCCGTTCAAGAGTTAGTCGAACAAGTACTAACTTCCCTGAGTGGCTGAGCAATTTTCGACTTATAGGAAAAACGAGGTGTATTCAGCGTTTTTGCGAAGATGTCGAATACTATCCGTAAGGCTGCCTCATTATCCCTCATATTTGATACTAAGAGAGATCAGTGATCTTCCTGAGAATTACTCAGGCATCGAAGGCTTCTTCGTTTCGGGAAATGCGACAACGACAACCGAAGGCTTCTTTTGCGGGTTAGATTGTCGCACCTACCGTGTCATGCATGCCGACTCCAATGGTACCGGTGATGTTCTTTTTCCTATTCACGACGCCTGTCTAGAGCTCGTTGATCGTGCGCTACGATTCAAGAACGCCCAGACACCTATGTCGGCGAATCCAATCACTCTGGAAACATTCTGGAATGCGCTTTGCAAGAGATACTCTATGATGATGGAAATTCGGGGACAGAGAAGTTCAAATCCTCGTTTACGGCAAGATTATGGATATTATGGACTTGAGTGGGAACATGACTTCTTTGGCGCACGGGAGTTCCAAGACTACAATGGCTGGGTTGGCGCACATGGCCATGAGGTGAGTGAAAAAGGTATGACAAAGCCTGATCTGGTTGAATACTCACAGACTGCAGTGGCTTTGCGCCGATCCTCTCCAAGTACCACCGCTCACAACGTTTGCTCTTGGCCTTCTCTCGCCGATTTCGCCTCAAGATACTCAAAGCTATGCTGTTAAGCCTAGAGTGATAGCTGAAGGGACAAGTTCTCCTTCCGAGGAAGAGCCCCTTATGCTCCAGAAAAGCGAGGCATATCTTCAAGACGTCCCGGTGGAAATTGTACGACGAATTGCCTCCTATCTTTCTATTTCATCCATCTTCGCTCTTAGACTGTCTTGCAGAAAGCTCGCCTCCATGATTCCTCTCGACCCACAGTTCTGGTACGAAAGATTGATTCAGTACTCCCTTATACCATATGTTTGGGACCTCGATATTGCAGCATGCGCAGCAAAAAATGCACAACTGCGGGAGGTAGTGGCGAGCGAACTCGAGCCGGGAATATCAACAAGGTGGGATTGGAAACGACTTGCGCACCGGTTATCCCGTATGGATAACTATATAAGTAGTGAGGAAGTGATGTCGACAGGTGTTCCTTTCGGTTTTCGCAATAGATGTAGAATTTGGAAGATCATCGACCGCGCCCTGGAACTGGAATCATAGCGCGGTCGAATCGTGGAAGCGCCGAGGGAAAATATTCGGGGTCTTCTTAATCTGCACACCCAGCTTTTATTGGAATCATTACTTGGAACCATTACGTGTAGCATGCATATGAATACACTTTTCAAATTATTATCCATTTAGTTTAAGAGAATCAATTGCAACGTTCAGAGTATTTTGCTACAAGTTTACTACAAACTGTCACGTGGACGCTATGTAAGGCTAAATGATTTACCCCAGATTTCCTTCTCCAAGGTTCCGCGGATGGTTAGCATGGCATGTGAAGATACGCCGAGGAACCATCAAATGAACGGTCTTCGATGCAACAATGGAAATGGAACATCTGCATTTGAACCACAACAACAATAATTCCTCAAGCACATGTTGAGGCTCGATTCTTCAGATGGACTGAGAGAATCTCTCACTGCTCATGAAGGAATTAATACTGCGAAACCAGTTCTGGTGAGCATCATCATCCCCGCAGTCTACAAACCATAATCGCCATGGCTGCACAATCGAAACTCGACTTACTCTCCCACGACCGAACAATCAAGGGTATCATCTCTGATCTGACCTCTCTGTACCTCAAACACCGAACCAAGATCTCTCGAACGGTTTACCTTACGCTTTTCTTCGCCTTGCTCAACCGCATACGATCTGCCATCTCCGAGCAGAAAGCCGCGGCAATCCGACAAGCTGAAGTGCGACGTAAAGGCCCAACATCTCTCAGCAATGCTTCACAGGCTCCACAAAGAAAAAAAGTCGAACTGAATAGAGAGTTCTTCAAGAACCTGTTCCGATTACTGAGAATATGTATTCCAGGTTGGAGAAGCAAGGAAATGCGACTGCTCGTCAGTCATAGCATTTTCCTGGTGATTAGAACGTTGATCAGTTTGAAGGTCGCAGCGATGGATGGTGCGCTTGTTTCGAGCTTGGTTCGAGGAAAAGGGAAGGATTTCCTGATCGGAATTGTCTGGTGGATGTTGATTGCGGTGCCAGCGACCTTCACCAATTCTATGGTATGTGTTGCTCACTCCCTTCAAGCCAAATAGCCACTAATAATTATCTATAGCTTTCATATCATCAATGCAAACTCGCTCTTCAATACCGCGCAAGATTGACGAACTACATTCACGATAGATATCTTTCGAATATGACATTCTACTCCCTCTCTGCGCTCGACGATCGAATAAAGAATGCCGATCAATTGATAACCGTGGACGTCTCGAAATTCGCGAACAGCTTAGCAGAACTATATGGAAACCTTGCGAAGCCAGCATTAGATATGGCTATTTATAATTATTCCCTGTCTAAGAGTGTTGGTGGTGAAGGCCTACTTTTCATGTCACTTTTGGTACAATTATCAGCAAATGTCATGCGGGCATTGACACCTCCCTTCGGCAAATACGTTGCAGATGAGGCGCGATTAGAAGGAGAATTCCGATTTCAACATTCAAGGTTGATAGACTATAGCGAAGAAGTTGCGCTTTATAATGGTCATGAGGCGGAGAAGGATACGCTCGACAAGGGATACTTTACTCTCATTAAACATGTAAATTGTGAGTATTTCTAAATCCGTTCCTCCACGGAATGATGGCTAACAAACTTCAAGACATTCTGAGAAGGAGGTTTACGCATGGAGTCATGGAGGTAGGTTATTCTACTCTTGATTGTCTGAGCAAACTAACATTCATAGGACTTTGTGATAAAATATGTCTGGGGTGCTTTAGGACTCATCCTTTGCAGTGTTCCAGTGTTCTTCAAAGTACCTGGCGCAACAGCCGTCACCATGGGCGACCGCACAGAGAGTTTCGTCACAAACCGAAGACTTTTACTTTCTAGCTCGGATGCATTTGGTCGGGTTATGTTCTCATATAAGGAAGTCACCGAATTAGCCGGGTACACTTCACGAGTTGCAACTTTGCTAGAAGTCATGGACGAGATCAAGGCTGGCAGATTTGAAAAGACTCTAGTTTCCGATGATAATGCTGGCGAACAGTTGGAATTAATGAGGGGCAGAGGTACTGTCATCGAAAGTGATGATATTGAGTTCATTGATGTGTAAGTTTGAGACAATTCCTATTTCTTGCTATACTAACAGCCGTAGACCTATCATTACACCTGGGGGTAGCATCCTTGTTCGTTCTCTCTCTTTCTCAATGAAACGGGGCGACCACGTGTTAGTCGTTGGACCTAATGGATGTGGTAAATCTTCACTCTTCCGCATTCTCGGCGGGCTTTGGCCAGTCTATGGCGGCACGGTCCGCAAGCCTTCACTTACTCAAGTATTTTACGTTCCACAACGACCCTATCTCTCGGCCGGTTCTCTTCGCCAACAAATCATCTACCCTGACTCTCTCCGTACTATGCGCAGCAAAGGAATTACCGACGCCGATCTTCTCTCCATTCTTAAAATCCTTGACCTGGACCATCTCGTGACCTCCTTCCCTAATGGATGGGATGCCGAAGCTGAATGGAGAGATGTGCTATCAGGTGGTCTACAACAACGTGTTGCTATGGCTCGTCTCTTCTACAATCGTCCCAAATATGCTATTCTTGATGAATGCACGAGCAGTGTTACATTGGAGATGGAAAAAATCATGTACGACCATGCGAAGAGCCTCGGGATTACTCTCATGACTGTGAGCCATAGGAGAAGTTTGTGGAAATATCATAGTAGGATTTTGCAGTTTGATGGACAGGGGAAATATATCTTTACCAAGTTAGATGCGGAGACGAGATTGAAGTTGGAGGATGAGAGAGAAGAGTTGGAAGGGTACCTGAGAGCAGTCCCGGAGTTGGAGAGGAGAATCAAGGAACTAAGTGTTGCTTCTCAAGGATGCTAATTAGGTTGTCATTGTGCTGTGGTGTGGGTAGAGGTGACCGCGACGGTTGAGAGGTATTTTAAGGGAGGGTGGTTTCAGAAGATTGTATTTTATAAAATTTATATGCTTCATTTACTTTTACCTTTGTACTATCCGTACATATCCAAACCCAAACCATGCTGTGAATGTACAGTGCATATACGCCTTCGCTTTCCTCGCAAAAATATACAATAAAAGAACCAACCCAATCTACAGATCTATTTTCCAATCCTGTTCATCAATCTCCGCATCATCTACTCCATGCTCCTTTCGTTCTTCGTCCTCAACCCACATCGGTACATCTGGCATCGCTCCACACTCAACCACTTTCTCCGCCCCATCTGCTCCCTTCACCACCCCATAGTAAAACCACTCCGCACTCCACTTCAATCCCTTCTTTCCCTCTCTTTCCTCCTGCATCTCTTTCACTTCCTCCTCCTCTTCATTCAGATTCTTTTTCGCGTCTACAAAATATGGAAACACGATATCACTGGGCGCATACCTCCTCCTCCTCTCGCTCTTCGCGGCCGCCCCAACCAAAGGCATCACACCGGCCATTATCAACTTTCCAAATCTTTCTCCTCGCGTCTCCGCAACCACCGCTTCGTTGGCGGAAAGCAGGAGCCCCATAAGCGATCGCCAGTCTTCCGTCCCAATGCGTTCCACGCTAACGGCGTCGCGGTCGCCGATGGATATCGATAGGTGGAGAGTGCTGCGGAAAGAGACATCCGCGTGCGATGTCGGGAGCACGACGGTTTCGGAGATGAGGATGGTGTCCGATGGGTCATGTGATGAGGGGTCGGAATCCCGGGATCCGGATGATGAACTATGATGCTGGATGGTGTAGTAGGGACTACTTGTTGGACCGCTGGGATATAATTTTAAGAGATGACTGAGCAGATCGTGGGAGATGCATGACCAGTCCAGGTTGATGGCGGGACAGGTCGAGGAGGTGGTGAAGGGGAAGGAGACGCCGAGGTTTTGGGGGGAGATAAAGGAAAGGGTTCCGGATTGGGAACGGTGGGGTGTGTAGAGATCGGAGATGGAGTTTAGGGATTCTAGAAGGTTGTTAGTTGGGAGTTTGAAAATAGAGAGAGAGGTATCTACCATCTGGTTGTGTTGTGAGAATTGATTGTGTAGGGTGAGCGGAGGCAGAGCCGATGATGGCGCCAAGAAGTGTGAGCGAGGAGATGAGTGTGTACATTTTGTCTTCGACTCTCTCCCTTCTCTTCCGGTTCGTTGTACAAATCCAAATAAAGTATATAATACAACTGAATACTCTCACTCCCTAGATATTCAAGAAAGATAGATGCAGTCGAAAAGGAAGCAAACAATTATCCTTTCGTTGGACGTGAACTCGATACACGCCGAGGGATATATCATACACAGGATAGAAGGAAGGAAGGAAGGAAGGAGAAAGGAGAAACTATCAACGTCGAAGAGAAAAGAACAAGAAACGAGAAAATGAATACAGCAAGTTAAAGTTAATAACGGAACTCCAAAACACTGCACAGAGATAGCCTCCTCTTCCTTTTTCACATGGTACGTACTGCACCTCCTCTTCATATGCCTATGCCCATGCCCATGCCCATGCCCATGCCCATTCCCCCTCTTTCCCCTCGCTCGAAACACCACATTGTTTCGCAAGGCGCAGCTGCTCCACCCGCCCCGGGAAGCATGTGCAAGCGCCTAGTTATTTATGAAACACAAGAAATATACCTATTGGTATTGGAGGCATCGACAGGATAAGCGCTGAACCGCTTTGGTCTTTCTACAGGTAGGTGATGCAACCGACAGTGGTCAGGGGGGTCGGAGCAACAAACAAGTGGGGCTTAGGAGCGCAGTACTACCTACTGAGTCGTGTGTGTGTAGTAGAGTAGGATTGGAGGATGGGTTATTCGTTATTTTAAGGTCGGTCGAGCAAGGAAAGCTGGGGAGGCTGCGCGGCTATTATGTGTCGGTCTATCGGTTGTAGAGCACAGATGGGGTGATGTTTTGTTTCGTGTAGTGGTTCTTGTTTTGAGAGATGGTCCGAGGGCTGATTGTATCCCTTTCCATCTCGTAGGTCATTCTCCATTTGCTAAACACTCTTGATTCAGATAATTATAATTATAATTTACTATCGAATTAATTTACCATTTATTATCGAATCAATATATCTCAATCAAGTTAGTTTCACCAAAAAGGAAACGCCAGGACTTTGGGGCTCCAAACATTGATACAAGTGCTATCTCCAGTGAGTACACGTGAGGACCAGTGGTGGGCTCTGCTTAAACAATAATTGACAATCAATTATTGTAGAACACCAGAACTGGGCCATTTCGGGTGCGTGGTTATTTTGAGTGCGAAACATCACAATTAGAGAGACTTTATATACCATTTTTCACCAACAATGGTTCCTCTCGACCTCACAGCATGCAGCATGCGCGAAAATACGATCAGTTTTTGAATTTCATATTTTCCTGCATACAGGATCCTCACTTGGGTTCTGGCCGCCCGATCTAGAAGAGCATGTAAGAAGGGACTGTCGGGGTATTAGCAATGCACAGCATCTGCTTTTTTAAGAATACAGAATACAGTAGAGCCGGACGGTCGGTCTATGGGCACGTGACGTTTGGAAGGCACGGGCCATTTATTCTCCTGACATTGTAGAACTACAAAACCTGTCACCTTGCCCTCGGTGTCAACTTGCACATCAACGGGCGCTTCTCCCACACAACATATGATTTCTGGTCGTCCCACGCCCCAACTTCAGGACACAATTCGAGGTCGAAATTCCAGATGACCCGAGCCAGAATAACGCGCATCTCATTATAGGCTAAATTTTTGCCGATACAGTTACGTGGTCCGGTAGAGAATGGCTGCATAACATCACGATTATCGTTGAAGAAGGGCGATTGTGGATCGTCTTTCGCTTCTGGGAGCCAGCGCTCTGGGATATAGCACTCGGGCTTGTAGAAATTGAGAGACGAATGATACGCTGCGGATTGATGAACAGCTACCCTGGTCTGGGGATTGTTAGCTACTTTTTGTGGAACGACGATACACTTCCGATCTTACATTTGGAGGGACCTTATAGCCTGAAATCATTGTAGTCGAAAGAGTAACTCGTTGCGATCCGGTAGTAATTGGTGGATATCTTCGAAGGGCCTCTTGAAGACAGGCTAACATGTACGGGAGGTTTGCAGTCGCATTTGCAAAAGTAATATCCTCTTCAGTTTGCATGACCGAGCGCACTTCATCCGTTAACTTTTTCATCGTAGCTGGGTTCTTCAGAAGCAAGTAGGTTGCACCCGCCAACAAAGCAGCGGTAGTTTCGCTGCCAGCGATAATAAGAATACTGGCATTTGCTTCTAGCTCTACATCACTTAGCCCATATTCCGCTTCGCGATTTCGAAGCATGGAATCCATGAAATCTGCGGCGTCAGAGAGCTTAGGGTTCGTAAGCCTCTTTTGTACCGCTACTTTGCTGTATTCCCGCTGCCTTTTAGTTGATTCTTCCAAACCACTAGGCATAAAATGCTTCAATATTTGGAAGAATATAGGATAGGTATCCCTAACTATAGCAAACGGTACCATACGTATAGACTCGAAAATTGTCGAGACCCAGAAGTGATACTCTGAGCTCTCGAGCCCGCCGAAAGACTGACCAAAGGCAAGATCGCCAATAAGATCAAATGTAGTAAGATTATACCATTTGACTATATCTATAGGCAACGAAGACTTTGCTTCGTACTTCAATTTAGTGATAAGTATATCGACGTATTTTTTCAGGATCGGCTCTTGCGCTTGAAGTCCTTTCGCGGAAAAGGCATGAGACAAAGCTCTGCGGTGTCGGGAGTGGTCGGCATCGTTTGCACTAAAAATATCCGAAGTGTTCACATTCGAGTGATAGAATTTGGGCAGTTGCTTATGGCCATGGCCATAAATGTCACGCCAGGCTTGGGCGGTGATGAAGGAGACCTCATCGGGCCCAAATCGAACGACCTCGCCATATTTCTGGTGGAGAACTCGAATATCGCGATCTCCCCACCCTCGCATATGCGAGATATGACGAAATATTGGAAAAGCGATCCAGAGTGTGGGACCGGGAATATAACTGAGAGGATGGTAGTAAAGAACACGGATAACGGAAACTAAAGTGTAAAGAAGATAGAGGACTGCTATTAGAGCAATCACTGACAACATCGTGATGTCTGAAAATCCTATGAGGATTTAGTTGAAGTAAAGCTGCAGAGGCTTTCTCTGACCTCAGACATCTAGCACAGTTTTTATATCGTGGACTTTGATCCTTCGGTTACCGATATCCCGACTTAAATCCTTAATTATCCTTTTGTCCTTCGGGATCGATCAGAAATCCAAAGTTGAAACTCCAAAGTTAAAGATCCAAAGTTAAAGATCTAAGTAGAAACCAGTGAATTGCCATCGCACTGGTCATCGCACTGGCCATTGCACTGGCCATCGCATTGGCCATCGCATTAGCTATGCCATTTGCCATGCTATTTGCGATGCCAGTTGCCATCGCATTAGCTATCGCATTAGCTATGGCCTTAGGTTTGATGGGCTTGCCGCCTGGCAGTAAAAAAAAGGCATTTATGACCAATCAGAAGCCCAGATTCGTGTTATAGGTAGCAAGCTGCCAATAATATAGATTAAGATGACCCTATACTCAGAACCTCTATTACTTGAACCGTTGTGGGAGAGTAATACGACAGCCTCGACTTGAGAATGTTGTACTATCCTCCTTCGATTTGTCTATTATCACTTCTTTTGAGCCCTTAGAAACCTCTGAACCCTTCCTAAATAGGCTACTTCTCCCACAAGATTAGGCTGTTTACTACAAGATCTTTTCTTCTTTTTAAGCTTTAGAGATTCTTCTAATCCTCTTGCTCAGGGTTCAGTGATTGAGCAGTTTGCAGTAAGGATTAGATTAGCTATAAAGAGCTTCTCAAATAGTATTAAAGTAGGTTGACGAAAAGCTCCATCAAGTATGAGCCCAAAATCGAAAATCCAGTACCTGCTTGACTGCACAGAGATTCAAGATGTCATTGCCCGTACGATTTTGGGCAGGACTTCCACCAGCCGATGCTTGATTCGGCCGACATGATGCAGCAGTGGTCCAAGGTCTTTGCGCCAGACGTAATTATCGATTATTCAGATGTTGTGACGATTTGTCCCGAATCGGCCATGCTGGCTTAATGCCTTAGCCTCACCGCCCGGCAGAAATCTCTTATATTAGCCAGCTGCTGAACCGACCTAGGTTCAGCACCTTAGTATCCTAAGAATGAAATATCACTTTCGTTACATTATACTAAGGTCATTAAATCACTCGGCCTTGCTCTCCTAGCCTTTCGGCCCGCTGTACGGCTCGCTCAACGACTCCCTTTTCGGCCTCCTTGATCGCACCCCAAGTACCCCGCTCCTAAAGCCTCCTGACAGATCTACAAGCCCCAACCAACCGGTAACTACAATCCCCCAACAATCTCTTTTGCCCGCTGAAAGCGAAGAATCTGCTTAGCAGATTAAAAAATCCAAAGCCCCAAAGAAACCAACTTGAGCTTGCAACTTACTGCTACTCTGAGCTTGCACCTTACCTGCTAAACCAACAATATAGACCCAGAGCCTGTACGACAGGCCCGCCAGTTCTACTCCTTGCTTGATTCCAAGCACTCCTTCGGCCGAGCAATCGACGCTTCAACCCGCCAGCTCATTCAGCTGATTATTGCCTCCGCCTCCGCTCCTGCCTCTGTGAAAGAGCTTTATAATCCGACAAAAGAAGCCTTCCAGGCCGACCTACATCGCTTCGCACAACGAACATTTGTGCAGCTCTCAAAGCCTCCTGCTCCAGCCCCTTCGACATCGACTAAAGCACTTCTTGATGCTCAAACCAAGACTCTTGAAGCTTCGCTCTTAGCTCAAACCCGAGCTCTTAAAGCTCAAGCTAAAGCACTTGATGATCGAATACTAGAGCTATGGAATAGTCCGATTCAACGTACCCTTCAAGTAGTTGAGAATACTGAGAATATAGTAGTCGATCTCTGCAACCAAGGCCTTTAACTATCGACCCTTTAATTAGGCTTGTCGACTCGCTGGCATCGTACTCCTGCTTTGACGAACTGGTGGACAGGGATACTAGAGATTACACTG
>LNKV01000033.1:0-28544 GCA_001465935.1 Clarireedia homoeocarpa | reverse complement strand
TATAGCCTCACCGCCCGGCAGAAATCTCTTATATTAGCTAGCTGCTGAACCGACCCAGGTTCAGCACCTTAGTTTCTAAGAATGAAATATCACTTTCATTACAAAACGAAAAGTAAAATTATACTAAAAGTAAAATAAACCTCTTAAAAATAATTTAATCAAGACTATACTTTACTTTGCAGATAACTAGTACTTTAATAAATATCTATATAACCTATAAAATAAAAAACTTCCCCACTTTCTATTCTAGATTGAAAACCTTCTCTTATATATAGGCCCTTCTAGAATCTATATCATTCGATTTAGTGTTTGCTTCTATGTACAAACAGCGAATACTCTCTACTAGTAAAAACTACCCTCTAGTCTAGCAAAATACTTAAAGATATGTAGCGAGCTACTGAGATAGGGCTGGCGGCCTTTATAACTTATTCTCTAACTTATCTTCCTTATTAGCGGCCTTCATAACTTATTCACTAACCTATCTTCTTTATTAGCAGCCTTTATAACTTATTCTCTAACTTATCTTCCTTATTATGGCTACACACGAACCTCGCGCGTCGCGATTACATGGTAAAACGAGCTTTTCCCGGAAGAGAAATCATGATTTCGCGGAGGATAACCAGAATAAGAGGTCTACGAAGAAGTTAAAGCAAGGTAGGTAAGCTCTTCAAGATCACTCACAAGGCAGCTAAAGCTAATGTTCTATAGAATCACCTAGTCTAGAATCATTGTTAGTTGGCCTTGCGAGTTCACTTTACCGCCAGAACCCTCTTCACCCAATCTTTGGACCAGCGGCGCATGGAATAATTCGTTTGCCTTACACGGCTCGCCGTGTGAACGGACAGTGTTGGAAAAATACTATGGTCAAGATCGCTAGAAATATCACAAAGCAGATGGGGAAGATGTGGACGATTGAGGGTTGCTGGCTTTCTACAGTATCGCAGATCCAGATCATATCTCCGTCCGGCCCACATTCTGTCCGAGTCTATGCTAGTATTACTATCGTTCGATTACTTGTTTTTTTCGCGAACCCGACCGATGCTAATTGGGAAAAACTTACATGCAACCAACCTACTCAATATCCCTTCGATCATCGGTGTCATCGCGGTCACGAAAGACATAATGGGTCAGTAGGATATATTAATGGGGTGGGGCACGGTGTCCTAACAACTAGAGAAATAAATGAGGGAAGGAAAAAATGTAAATATCGATGTTTAGCAATGTGCCAGGGACATGGGATTGGAGGGAAGTGCATCTATACGGATAGAGAGACCGGACAAATCCAGCCTTGCCGAATGGTAGAGGACTTGTTGCCAAAATGTAAGTGTGTCAAGAGGTGTTATTAGGATCGGTACCCTTTGTTATCTAGCGTCCTTAGTGTAAAGCCATTACCCTAAATGCGCATATATTGAATAAGATGTATCTATCCAAGTTTAACAAGCTAAGATTTCTACGAGGTAGCATTCAGAGCTTCACTCCTATCACAACCTCACAAAAACAGGCATCATCTCCAACGGACACTCAACCTCAATCTTCTGCCCACCCTCCCACACCATCTCATCCACAAGCTCCCTCCACCTCGCTCCCCTCGGCAAATAAACACTCATCCTCCTAACCCCCTTTCTCAAAACCGGACAACACATATACTTCCCTCCATACATATACTGCTCCTCGACCTCCCAGCACTTTTCATCATCACAAAACTCATAAAAACACGTTCTAATAACCGGTGTTCCTTTCTCATGTGCTTCTTTCATTAGACTACGAGTGTATTCTCGAAGTTCTTCGCGGATGGACATGTATTTCTTGCATATTTCATAGACGGTAGGTCCGTAGGACCATACTTCGTTGTCGGCGCCGCTGCGGCAGGTTGCTCCTCCTGTGGTGCCGTGTTGGGGTTGGCGGGGCTCGCGATCACCGTGGAGGCGCATTACGGGGCAGAATGTTCCCCATCTGTAAAGCAAGAGAGTAAGGATCAGCTATTGAATAGAATTTTTAATATCTACAGGGAAGAATAAGGGATGTGTCATCAAAAGCAGCAAGAAAGAGATAGACTCACTGAAACCACCTAACAAAAAGCTCCCTAAACCCCTCATCATTCGGATCTCCCCCATGAAACCCCCCAATATCAGTAGTCCACCACGGAATCCCTGCAATCCCCATGTTCAATCCCGCAGCCAACTGATTCCTCAAGCTTCCCCATGAAGACGCAATATCTCCACTCCATACCAAAGCTCCGAATCTCTGGCTCCCGGCCCAAGCACAGCGCAGCAAATTCACGATATTAGTTTGGCCGGCTTTTGATTGGCCTTCGTAGAAGGTACGTGCGTAGTCGGAGGGGTAGATATTGCCGATTGAGAGGTTGCTGCCAAGGTGGTAGCGGTAATTGTCGAAATTGTAGACGGCGTATTCGGGTTCTGCTTCGTCGAGCCAGAAGATTTTAATTCCTGGGAAAGTGGTTATTGTGTGAGAATTTGCATTTGGGAAAGAGGGGGAGGACCTTTGGAATAGTAGTTCTTGTTTGCTTTGTCCCAGAGGTATTGTCTTGCTTTGGGGTTTGTGGCGTCGTAATGGATTGTTTCTCCTTCGAAATCCATGGCTGTTCTGATTCCGCGGTCGGTGCGGATGAGATAGCCACGTTCGAGCATTTCTTGGTAGTTTTCGGACCTGAGGGATTGTGTTAGCCTCATTTAGTGCAGTGCTTCATACATTCTTCTATGTGATGGGAATACACCTACTTCTTGTCGACGGTTGGCCAAATCGAAACCATCAGCTCGATTCCCATTTCGGTAAGCTCTTTTACCATGGCATCTAGTATATGTGAGTACCAAGAGCGAGGGGTGAAGGAGAGAATAATTACCTGGATCGGGCCAATAAGTAGAATCAAACTTCCATTCTCCTTGTTTAGGCCAATGAAAAAAATCAATCACAATTAAATCAATTGGCAATTGTCGTCTTGTATTCACGAGCAACTTGAAGGAGCTCATCTTGTGTCTGATACCGAAGTTTGCATTGCCAGAATCCAAGTCCATATCTACGCGTCGGACAAATTAGCTTCTATACGGACGCAAAGGAATGGAGCTCACTCAGGCATCATAGGAACCGTTCCTGTAACACCAGCATACCCCTCCACAATCTCAGCCGGTGTATTCCCAGCCACAATCCAATCATCCAACACCTTCGTAGAAAAAGCCTCAAAACTCATAACATTCTTGCCCAACACCGCTCTTCCTATAGCAGGATTATTCCACAAAAAGCCATAACCCAGAGAAGAAAGTACAAAAGGGACGCTGGCTTGGGAATTACGATGAGCAAGCTCTATATCAAGACCTTTTAAGTCAAGATATGGTTGTTGATATTGGCCCATACCGTATATCTTCTCTTTTGGATCTAAAGACTCGAGTCGGAGGGTGACGTGGTAATCGGCTCCGACAAGGGGTTTAAATTCTCGTCCTTCGACTTCGAGGGAGCTGCATTTGGGATCGAGAAGGTCGCGGCGGTTCCGTGTGTATTCTTCGAGAAGGGTTTTGCCTTCTGCATTTGTGATGGTGAGCTTGCCTAGCTTGCTGATTGTGGCGGTGATGTCTCCTGTTGAGCAAAGTTCAGCAATCAGTTCACTGTTGTCATGTATCTCAAAATGGCAACGTCGAGCGTGAAGGATATTTCTGAAGAGTAATATCGAAGAAAAATCACACTCACCATTTGTGATAGAACCAGAATATTCATCAATGGTAATCCGACACCCGGATTCAGCTTGAGGTGTAATAGGCAAGGCCCAATTCTTGTCTGGAATCGTGCTTTGCTTCGTGGCTCGTACACGAAATGCATTTTTGCCCCATAGTTCAATCCACAATATTTCTGCGTCGTACTGGAAGACCAAGCGACCTTCTTCTTCGAATAACATATTGATCTCCGAATTCTCCTTGGAGAATGAATTGAACCCAAGAAACTGTATTTTTGTGAAGGAATTTTGTTCTCTGAAAGCAAGACTTCAGGAAGATTTTGTTCCGTGAAACTGAGAAGAGTAATAATATATATATTGTGTGACGATACACTTGTGGATAAAGATTATATCATTCTTAAAATCAATAACTATAGAACTAAAAGGGTCGAAGGGTCTTAAGAGCTTATATATATATAGTAGTTATATAAATTATATATTTAAAGTACGTATATACTAGATATACTTAATAGTTTACCTTATTATTAAAAGTAGTATCTCTGAATATTAAGTGATTAGATAAGTATAATATATCGATATTACTAATTTTAATAATTAATAATATCCGAATTATTATATTATCTCTTTTTTTAAAAAAGCTCGCTCTCAAGTATTTTAAGTTTATTAATTCTAGTTACTATAATTAATAAACGAATATAAAATTATTAGTTAGATATAAGAAGGTTAAATAAATATAAAATAAATATAAAATAAAGATAAATTAAGATTATTTACGAATTTACTTTTAATTATAAATTAAATTAATTAAAGAATTATTATCTTTATATAAATATTATTAGATAATTATTTTCGAGATATTTATAATCGTTCTTATTTATTTAGTATAAATATAATTACTTTAGAAATAATATTAGAAAATTAAATAAAATAAGATTTTCTAAATAAATATAAAACTATCTTAAAATTAGATATTTTATATTATATCAAGTTAATATTATAATTAAACTATTATATATAATATTTTAAAAATCTATATTATTTATAATAAATAAAGATTTTCTTTATATTTTATTCTTCTTTATTAATTTTATCAATTTATAATAAAAAGTTATTAATTTAATTAAAAAGTAGATTATTTGATATTTTTTTAACTTATTAATAAAAAATATAAAGTATATTTTTAGTATATTAGATAATTTAAATTTAAATAAATAATTAATCTTTTTAAAAATCTTAAAATATTTATTTATTAGAAAATCGAGTTTTTTAAAAGATTATTAAAAAAATAAATATCTTATATTAAAATTAAATATAAGTATTAATATCGAAGTTAACTAAATAATATAATATATTTATAATTTAAATTATATATTTTTATACTTTCTTTATTATTTAATAAATATATTATAATATTTCAAGATTTTAATAAATATATATTTAAATATTAGTAATATTAAGATTATTTATAAATTATAATAATTTAGTTTTATTTTACATTTAAATATATTATAATTTTTAATTATATAATATTTCAAATAAATTTAAATTTTTTAAAAAAGTATATAATAAAATTAATTAAATATAATTTATTATTAAAAAGAACTCGAACTAATTATCTTAATAATAATTAATAAAAAGTTAAAATCTCTTTTATAAATATTTATTACAAATTTTAATCTAACTATTTATTTAAAAATAATTAATAATCGAGAATTTAATTTAAATTCTTAGAATACTATTAAATTCTTTTTAAAAAACTAATATAAATTATAATTTATAATTAGAAAATATTATTATAAATAGATTATAATATTAATAGATATATTAAGAATATAAATAAGTTTATTTTTAAATATCGATTATTTTATAATATAATATAATAATTATTTATTNTTTTAAAAAATAAATATAAATTATAATTTATAATTAGAAAATATTATTATAAATAAATTATAATATTAATAAATATATTAAAAATATAATTAAATTTATTTTTAGATATTAATTGTTATATAATAAAATATAATAATTATTTATTTTACAAAATAATTAATAATAATTAAAATATTATTAAAATTATAATAATCTATTATAATATATTTTTATATATATATTAAAAATAGTAAAAAATAGAATAATCTTAATATTTTATTATAAAGAATTAAACTTTTATAATAAATATAATAATTATAAATATAAATATATATTAAAGTAATTATTTTATATTAATAATAAAATTTAATAAATAGAAATATAATTTTCTTAATATTAAAATATACTATTAATATAGAATTATATATTTTATAAATAAATAATATATAAAGATTCTAGATATTAAAAATAATAAAATAGTAATTAAATAAAAATAAATTATTTTTAAAAATTAAATTTAGATTATTATAAATAATTTAAACTTTTAAATTTTATAAACTTTTAAAATTATAATTAGTTTTTAGAAAATAGTTAATTAGAAAAATTAAAGAATTAATAATATTAAATATTATAATATTAATTAATAAAATTAGAAGTTTATTAAAAATTTTTAAATTAATTTATCTATTATATAATAATTATTATAATCTATTATATTTCTTTTATTTATTTAATAATAATAATTTATTAATTTTATAAATTAATATATTTATAAAAGAATTATTTTTTTTAAAATAATATATAATTAAAAAATTATAATTAATAAAAAGTTTAATTTATTAAATTTATTATATATTTAAAGATTTAATAAATATAAAATATTCTAAAACTTTATAATTAATATAAATTTAATTTATTAATTATTAAATAATTTAATAATTATAAATATTTCTTTATTATATATTTTATAATTTAATTTAACTAATTATATTATTTTTAAAAAGAATATTATAAAAAACTAATTATTATTATATTTTTATAAAAGTATATTTATTATAATATTATTTAATATATCTATTTCGAGTATATAAAAAAATAAATAATTATAATATTAAAGAAATAATATATTTATTAATATTTATTTAAAAATATTAAAAGCTAGTTAATAACTTTTATTAAAATAGAAAGAAATATTGATTTTAATTAATTTAATTAAAGGTTTAGTAATAATATTGAAATTATAAATAAAGTATTTATAAAAATTATAAAATCTAAAAAATAATTATATACTTTTTATTATTATCAAGTAGATTTATTATTATATTATAATAACTTTTTTAAAATCTACTTTTATATTATTAGTTAAAATAATAAATTCTAAATATTTAATATAAATAATATCGAATTTATATTTTTTAAAATTAGTTTATAATCTAGTATCTTAAAGATATTATAAAACTAGTTTAATATAAACTTAATATTTAAAAGAGTTTTTAAAGTAAATTAAAATATTATTAAAATATATTATATAAAAGATGTTTAAATAATTAAAAAGAATATTATTTATATAATATTAGTTAGTTTAAATAATATAATTTTATATTTATAAGTATTATAATATATATAAAATATAATAAACTTTTTTAAAATTAAATTTATTTTAATATAATAAAATATTTATTTAATATCTAATTTAATAAAAATCTTTATATAAGAGATATAAATAAAAATTTTATTAATAAATAAAAGTAAATAATAATCTTTATAAATAAGAATATTAAATATTTAAAAATCAATATAAAAATATAATAATTTATTTAACTTCTTAATAAAGAAGATTAAAATAATAAATAAAGTTTAATTAAATATAATAAATCTTTTAATTAGATTTTTAATAAAATATTCTTTAATAATCTTTAATTCTTTAATTAATATTTTATATAATAGATTATAATAAAGTTTATTTTTTATATTTTCTTTTAAAATAATATTATAATTATATAATTAATAAAATAAAAAAATATTTAACTTAGATTTAAAAAATATAATTAAGAATTTTAAATATTTATTAAGAATCGGGGGGTTAGTATTAATTTTAAATAAAGAGATTATAATAATTTATTAAAAATAGAAAATAGAATAAAATTATTTAAATAATAAAAAAATAGTTTATTTATTATTCTTTTTAATTTATTAGTTTTTAAATAAATAATCAATCTTATAAATCGAAATAATATTAAGTTTATATTAATTATCTTAATAATAAAATATATAAAATATTATTTTAAAGATTATATATAAGTTTATTAAATATTTAAAATAATTAATATAAAGTTTTTAAAAAAACTTAAAATATCTGATAATAATAAAAGATTATATTATTAGTTTATTTTTAAAGTTAGTTTTTATTATTTTAAAAATATAAACTTAATTTTTTAGAAAAGTTTTATAAAAGTTAAATAAAGATAATAAAGTAATAATAAAGATTAATTTAGTTTTTTAATTTATTAAATAAAATATTATTTCTTTCTTTTAAACTTAGTATAATATTATTAATATTATTATTAAAGTAATTATAATTTCTTTATTTAGAATAAAAAAATTAAAGATAATTAACTTATAAATATTAATATATTATCTTTAATATTTATTTAACTTACTATCTTATTAATTAATATCTTTCTAATATTTAATATTGATTTTATAAAAATTAAAGTTAATTTAAATATATATTATAAATTAGAAGTAAATATAATTAAAAAGTAAGTTTATAAACTAATATAATTTATATTATTTATAATTAAAAAGAATTCTATT
This sequence comes from Clarireedia homoeocarpa, assembly GCA_001465935.1. Classification (NCBI taxonomy): domain Eukaryota; kingdom Fungi; phylum Ascomycota; class Leotiomycetes; order Helotiales; family Rutstroemiaceae; genus Clarireedia; species Clarireedia homoeocarpa. Next base: position 20,173 of record LNKV01000033.1, on the reverse strand, counting down.
TTTAGAAAACTATATTCTTTTAAAAATTAAAGAATATATAAAGTAAATAATTAAAAAAAAATATAAATCTAAAATCAATTATTAATTAATAAATTTAAATAAATATAATAAAAAATCTTTTAATCTTTTTTTTTATTATAACTTTTAGTTAATAAAATTTTTTTTAATTTTTTTATTATAATTTTCTAAATAAACTTAAATATTTTAAAAAATAAAATATTAATAAAAACGAAATTATTTATTTTGATATTAATAAGAATTTTAATTTAAAATAAATATTGATTTCTTAATAATATATAAAAGAATATTATATACTTTCTTTTAAATAATTAGATTAAATCTAAATATTTTATATTTTTTATTTTATTTAATTATTAATCTCTTAAATAATAATAATAACTTTAATTTTATATTTATTTTTTTACTTTTATTTAATTATTATATTAAGATATTCCTTTTTTTATTTAAAAAGCTAATATTAATTATATTAATATAATAAAAGATAATATTATAAAATTAATTAAAGTTTCTTTTAAAAAGTAGATTATTTTTAAATCTATTTTAAAAAGTAAAAATTTAATTTTTTAATATAAAATAAAATAATATCTTATAAATTATAAGATTAATTAAAGTTAATTAAATAAAGTAAATAAGATTAGTTTTATAATTAAATAGAAGATAATTAATTTAATTAAGAATAATTTCTTTATTAACTTTAATTAAAGAATTAATAAAATAATATATAAAAATAAATATTATAAAGTTATAAAAAAGTCTAAATAGTTTTAATAGTTTCTTAATATTTTTTTTATTTAAAGAACTTAAAGAATTTAATTAATTTTTATAAAGTAATTAATTAATATTAATAGTTTTTAATTTAGTTCTTATAATATTTAATTAATTTAAAAGATAGATTTTTATAAATTATTTTTTTTAAAACTAAGTTAATTAATATAAGAATATAGTATTAATAATAGAACTCTTTAAATAAAAATAAAGATTTTAAAGTTATTATAAATAGAGTTTAATATTCATTTTTAATTTAAACTAACTCGGAGTTATTATAAAAAAGTAAGTATAATTTTTTAATTAATTATTTAGTAGAAAACAAGAGTTTTTATAAAAACAAACTTTTAAAATAATTTAATATAATACTTTTAATTTAGTTACTAATATATTTATAAGTTTAATATTTATTAAAGTATATATATATAATAAATTAATTAAGAACTATTTTCTTTTATAACAATAAAAATTTATTAATTAGATTAATAATTTAAAAGAGATAGTTTAAATATTTATTAAAAAAAATAATTTAAAAATTAAATATATATTAATAAATAAGTTAATAAATCTAATAACTTTTTTAATTAAAGTTTTAATATAATAATATAAGTTATTATTTAACTTTTCAATCTAATAAATAAAATCTTAAAACTTTATTAAAAAGATTAATTAGTTTTATAATTATTATTATTACTAATATTTTAAAAAAAGAGAGTTAAATATAATATTAAAAATAGTATTAAAAGAGAGTTGAATAAAGATTAATTTAGTAAATTAGATTTATTATAAAGTATATTATTTTTATTAAACTTTAATTTATATTTATAGTTTTAAAATTAATTTAATTAATATTATAACTTTATTATCTTATAAAATTAAAGTAAAGAAATTTTAATCTTTTATTTAAAAAAGATCGATTTATTTACTTTTTTCTTTTATTTTTTTATTTATATTAATATTTAAATTTATAAAGATATTATTTATTAGTCAAACTTTTAAATTATTAATAATATCTTCGAGATAAGAATATCTAGTTAAATAAATAAAATTAAATATAAAAATAGTTTTATAAAAGATTTTATTACTTTTCTTAAAAATATTATATTTAATATTTTAAAAGAAAAATATTTTATTATAAAGATCGATTATAAAAAGAAGTATAAAATAAAAGTATAGATAAAAGTATAAATAAAAGTAAAAGTATAATAAAAGTATAAAAGTAGATAATAAAGATACTTATATTATTATATAATAAAGTCAATCTTCTTTTAATAACTTAGTAGTTTTCTAAATAAAGAAGATTAGAATAAAATATTATTTAAATAATTATTAGTTAACTGAAATAGTTAGTAATAAATTATTAATAATATAATAATATACTTATAAATAAAGATTATATTATTCTTAGAATTAATAATTATAAAACTAAAAGGATTGAAAAGCTTTAAAAGCTTATATATATATAATAGTTATATAAGTTATATACTTAAGGCACGTGCACGCTAGGTATATTTAATAGTCTGCCCCACTACTAGGGGTGGTATCCCTGAACATCAGGTGATCAGTGCAACGTGTCGATATCACTAATCCTAGTAACCGATAATATCCGAATCGTCACACATTGGAGAGCTTGGAGGGGCATGAAGAGGCCCTACCCCGCCGCCGGAACAAATAAATTCAATACGAAGTATCCATGACCAGGATAGTTGGAAGCGGATCCTGATGTTGAGGCGAATGAGTCTAGTTCAGTCCTGCATTACTGCAGCGAGAGGAGAAGCTGCCCCGCCCCCGCCGGAGCAAGGACATGGAGTGCATACTATCCTGACCCACGAACTCAGGCTGAATATCACTGATCTGTCCTCTCTGGATGACATATGACATTTACCGAGAACTTGAAATTGGCAACTGAATAATTCCGAATACTTAAGATCCGGGTGGATTAAATCACGGGGTCCTTGTAAGTGGAAAGAGTGGGGTGTTCGTTTTCAAACAAGTTCCATATTGCAATATGAGTGCTTATAGGAACGCCGCGAGAGGACGTTAATAGCTTAGATATTAGTGGATAATTCGTTTTTCAACCAATATAGAATGGAGTTTCTAGATAACTTTGGCATTACCATCTTTTCTACATTGTATAGCTCTCCATCGACTGCCGTTGGGAACATGCTCTCAACTTCCCGTAGATCATACTCTCTTCTCCTTAGGGTCTATTTCGACGACCCTCACATTGAATCCAATTCTCAAGTTCTTTTTAAGCTGTTTAGAGGCTGACTTCGAAAGCTGTAGTTGTCTTCTGTTTTCGAATAATGTTCACCAGTAGCAGGAAGTATCAAGTTGAACACGCTGATGAGCGCATTATGACTACTATATATCAACTGAATATTGATTATGAGAACGATGTCATGAACATGATCGAAAGAAGACAATCCCAAAGACAACTGGAAAATGAAGAAATCGACCATAGTGGAATCCTCCTCCTACGATTTCGTCTTTAGAGCAACCGCACCTCTCCCCTACAAATCTAAGTCCTCAATATAAGCATCCACATCCGTCTTCTTAAAGTCCCTCGCCTTGACCTTCTTCGCAAACAAAATATCCAACTCCTCAAACGTCCTCCCCTTCATCTCCGGCAACCGAAAGAAAGTCCACACAAAAAAAGTAAACGCCCAACCACCCCAAAAGAACGCCGTTTTACCCTTCCAATTCCCAGCTGTAGGATTCAACATATAAGGATTCACCACATTCGTAATAATCTGAGCAATATAATACGCAATGCGAGAAAGGCAAACACTTTTATTGCGTAAGCGAGTGGAAGAGGTTTCGGAGATAATGGCGTAGCAGATGGGTCCAACGGTGAGGTAGTATACGAGTAACCAGATTAGCATCATGGATGCTTGTGCGTAGTTTCCACCAACGGAGTCTTTGGCTGCCAAACTGATGATGCCTACTGTCCATAATACAAACGTTAAACCGCCGAGACCCCAGAGGTAGACTGTTCGTCTACCAAATGAACCGAGAAGGAACCAAGAGACTATTGTCCCTACGGAAGCAAGGCCTAATCCACCAACTGTCATTTTGAATGAGATAGAGTTCGGGAGACCGGCTTGTACGAAGAAGTATGTCGGCGTACCACCCATAGCGGATCCGCAGAATGGTTGAGCGGCGAATGTCATACAGACGATTTCTGTGCGGCGGCGGTCGATGCCTTTGAAGCAGTCCCAGTAGGATGTACCAGCGTCGATATTTTTCTCCAGCTCATTGGTATGTACCATCATAGCGACAGTTTGTTTTGCCTTTTCAGGTGCAGTACCTAGCCTTCTCACACTCTTTTCTGCACCTTCCAGATTTCCCACTCGTACTAGATGCCACGGCGATTCTGGAGCGAAGAAGAGTACCGCAAATAGAGGAACAGGCCATATCCACTGAAATGCAAACGGGAGGCGATATGCCCATTGGGTATTATTATTCGAGAACCCCTGCTGCACACCTGCTGAGATGAGTTGACCAAATGCCCAACATAGATTAACATAAACAGTAAGATACCCTCGAAGAACCATGGGACAGATCTCCGAGGCGTACGCAGGAGCAATAGTAGCAAACACCCCCCACGGAATCCCACAAAGCAATTCTCCAACCAACAGAACAGGAAGATTAGGTGCAAAAAACGTAATAAAAATAAATCCAACCATGGAAGTAAGAGAAGCTAGTAAAACCGTTCGATATCCAAGTTTATGCGTAAAGAAACCATTTGCAAAAGCACCAATGATAGTCCCAATCCCCACAGCATTGCCTAAACCAGCTTGCCACGATGCTGAGATTTGATAGGAATTGGTGGAGGGGATGTAGTCGCCGTATTTTCGTGCAAATGCGGTTTGAGCAAAGAAACTGTTGATGAGAACGATATCGTATCCTTCCATTATGATGGCAGTGGAGACTAGTAAGGACCATATGATGGCTTTCTTGTGCGTGCGAAATGCTTGCCAGACGGTGAGTTCGTGCTCGTCTTGGGCGGCTATTTGGGCAAGTGCATTGTTTCCTTTGGCGATTGGATCGTTGCTGAAAACTGTCGGTTGAAGTTCGCTGTGGAAAGCGGTGGCTTTTTCCTCCATGGTGAAAGGTGGGAATAGAACCTCGAGATCAAGCTTCCCTTGCTGATAAGTGGGGACCACAAAGAATGATGGATATAGATGCTGCTACTGAGAGTCTACTCGAGGTGTTGAGCTTGAGAGATTGATGGACAAGGGCAATCCAAAGGGCTGGGGCAGAGCTTTATTTAAGTGTCATCAGAAAGTAGTGTGGGTTGGCTTACCAAAACCCGGTGCACCAGTATCACAATGGTGATCCGGTACTCTGTGGGTTTCTTGGTAATGCTTGATTCTCATTGTGCTATGGACTCGAGGCTTCACTATATAGACTCTTGCTTCTGTACTAACTACGGGAATGGCTTCATGGTCAGCCCATTGTTTATCTCCTGTATTCTCTCTCGTAGCTTTATTGATTGAGTCCTCCCGTAGTCCATTCGTACCGACAAGTAGATAATACAGCCTGCAAGATGGCCGACCCAGACGGCATGGATGCAATAATTACTCAAGTAGTCAAAAATATCATTGCCACGGTGGAAGTTGCAATATGAATGCTGGAATACTGGAATACTGGACTTTAAAGCTGCACATGCTTCCTTGATTCTTCGACCCCCGCCGGAGACGGGCAAATCCCCCACCGGCGGGGTGAAGTGCGGGGGTGGATTAAGGGGCAGGGCGCATAAACGAGGAACCATACTTACTTAGGAACAATGTGCGGAGACCCCGCAAGAAACAATGCACATGTGATCGTGTTGAATGCGGGGAAGAGTGAGCTAAGTGATGTACCTGTTGACCCGAAGTTATGGCAAACTTTCTTACTGATCTTGAACTTACATGTAATTGCACCCTGGGCAAATATGTTACAATAGATATCACTATAATCTGCAAGACCGGTTGGAAAAAAGTAATATAAAAGAGTGCATCTCCAAATTAAAATCTTCTTGAAACATCATCGTGCATCCTAGCTTTCTCCAAACATTTTTCTTGTTTCACAAAGATGTGGCAATTTCCTCTACTCATCAGCTTTCTCGCTGCACAAGCTGTTATTTGCGCAGCTATAGACCAGAGAACGACCGTTCAAAAAAGAACTACTGTATCTGGAACAGCAGTCGTGCACCTTGATACCAACACCGGAAAGCCACAGCATTTGGCATCTGGGTTCATCTACGGTATTCCTGACACTCCGGATCAGATCCCGGATCACTTCTATACCGACATTGGCTTTAACTTTGGTCGAGCTGGAGGGGCACAAACGCCTTCAAAAGGGTGGCTTGGTGTTGGCGTTGCTTCATACACTGCAAGTCTAATATCCCATCCTCTGTAGCACCTGAGACACGATTGACAGACTTGATTTGATAGCCTCGATTCCAATCCGCATTAAGCAATTACAACACTTGTCGCAAATACGGAGCAAGATTCAATATCCTACTCCATGATATATGGGGTGCCGATAGCACAGAATCAAGTACCGATCCAATGCCAGGTGACAATGGCGATTGGTCAAACTACGACAATTTCCTAGCACAGCTGTTCTCTGATATGAAAGCAAATAACATGATTGATGGGATTGTATTCGATATCTGGAATGAGCCGGATGGATATGGGTTCTGGCCACGATCTCAAGAGCAATGGATTCAGATGTGGGGAAGAGGATATTATAAGATCCAGTAAGAATTCTTTGTACTTTCAAAACCCCCCTTTATGTATAGAATTATATGTGACTGATACTGTATAACAGACAAGCTTTCCCCGAAGCCGTAACCAGTGGTCCCACTCTTGCTGGCGCCCCACATACCGGCGATACCTGGTGGACTGACTGGGCCTCATTTATTTCCCAAAACGGCAGTATCCCAACCCAATACGCATGGCACATGGAGGGTGGTGGCGGAGACATGCAAAGCTCCGTCGCAACCTACAAATCCATCCTCACTTCCGCCGGTCTAGCCACCGATCACGTAATAAACATCAATGAATACGCTGTTTACGACGAACAAGTCCCCAGTGGTGGCGCCTGGTGGATCTCTCAACTCGAACGCGTAAATGCTATTGGATTACGAGGAAACTGGTTATCCACTGGCGCTTTACATGATTTCATGGCTGGACTGCTAGGAGAGCCGGATGCAGGAACAAGTGCATATAATGCGGCTGCGGGTGGATATTGGCCCGCGGCTGAATATCAGGTGTATAAGTATTACTATCGAAATATGACGGGATATCGCGTAGCTACTGATCCTACTTCTGATTTACATGGAGAAGTCTACGCTGTTATTGGTGAGGATAGAGTTAGACTTTTGGTGGGAACACGTGTTGCTACTGGGAATTGGGATATTCAGCTTGATAAGTTGAGTTCTGTGGGGTTACCGGAAAGTGGGACGTTGGATATTCATACGTATCGGTTTGAGGGGAATGCTTCGGATCATTTTCAGGAGTTTGATGATATGACTGATTTGGGGAGTTATGGACATGTGTATTCGGGGGATACAGTTACGTTTCCTATTTACTCGACTGAGGGGACTACGGCTCTTGCGTTTGAGTTTTCGAGAAGTGGTGGATATTCTGTTTAGGTGGGTAGAGGGTGAGAGAGCGAAAAGTGGAAAGAACTATTTCTGTCTAGGATAGAAACTTATTAGCGGATAATATCCATTATTTAAAAGTGGTAGACTTACATGAGTCAAAATTGAAGGAAATCCGGAGGTAATCTGCTCCTCCATGCTATCGTTTGTGACGAAACATTTCAATGCCTTCCTACATGCGGCTATTTGATGACTTTCACGAGCGCTTCAAGAGAAGCTACATATCCCTTCGTGCTTTTCCAAGTGTATGTATCTTCCTCATTAGCCCCACCATCCCCCGATTTCCGCCCGCTCAAAAGCCTTATTCCTTCCAGAAGAATCTTTCTTGGCGCGCCCTCAGAACAAATATCTCCCACGCGTACCATGTTCGCAGTAAGCCTATGACCATGTCTTACAAACATCTGTATACTCTCATCGTCACAGGGACGATCAATGTTAATGAATTCAAGATCCAGTTCAGATTCGCTTTCCGAAGTTGTCGTTATTTGCGGTGGTTCTTGAGGCGGAATTTGCACCTCGTGGGTTGCTGCAAGACGGGTGGTGATACTATATGCCCAGATAACGAGCGTAGAAAGATAGGTTGCGAAAGGCTCAATGAAACTATCACAGCTGTAGCGACGGATGTGCCAGAAAATAGCTGCTGCGTGAATCAATGTGAGACGAGCCTTGTATTGGTCCCGGATAGCCCATTGTAGAACTGTGTATGGAGCCGGATTGTTGTACTGATCAAAAGCTATTGGTTTGGGAGCAGATGACAAGTACGACTCTGCAAAACGGCGGATCTCTTCATGTGGAGTTAGAATGATGAGTCTCGCAAGATGCAAATGCAGGACAGTAGGGTGTTCAAAGCCTTTCGATTGCGCAATCTTGCTGTTGGCTGACCAATGAAGGACATCTAGGCCATCACAAGCGCTATTTCTCCATTTCGAGAATGTGGTTGATGAGGGAGGCCAGAGATCAGGATCTGAGAATCGTATCTCGGATTGTCTTATTGCTGTTGGTATCCAGTGGGACATTCTGTTTCGTAGGTGACGCCGCATTTCCATGGTTTGTCTGCAAACTGCTTGAGCTAGTAGTATACGACCAAATTCTGAGAGGCCAGGAAGTAATCTCTTTTCTGTGAAGAGTAATTCGAGAGCATCTGTCAAAGTACCTGTTGTTGCTGGTGAGTGATCTGTCATGGCTTTTGAATTCGGTAGCACATACAGCTCATGCCTGTTTCATCACACCGCGTAGGGTCACCCAAAGACATCTCCATGGACATGGATAATGGTATCTGGGCATCTGCTATATCCAACAACGGTGGTTCATTGAACTCATACGAAAGAATGTAGTCCAGCATCTGGGTGTGTTAGTAGGTAGAGTGAGGTGGGATTTCTTGCCCACAATTCCAACTTACAAATATCATACAGCCCGTTCGTGCTCGTAGCTCGATCTCTGTTCCATGAAAAGTATTCGATGCCGATCTTGGTAGTGGCCGTAATAAGTTTGCGCGTTTTGCAGCTGCAACAAGAGACTTGAAGTCGGTGAGTGCTTTAGATGTTGACACAGCTTCGCCACTGCGTGTTGCAATAATTATGTTCAAGATTCGCGCCTGCAAGACAACCAGACTTTCCACAGAAGGCGGTTCTGGACAAGGACTCGCTGCGGAAACAACATCAGGGTGACCTCTTCCAGAGACCAAAGTATCAAGAGCCTCTCGAAGTATGGCTTCCAACAGCTTTTGGTGATCTGTAGCATAGGAATTTGAATATTGTGCACCTATCGTTGCAACAGCAACTGCTAGAATCCATCCTTGGTCCTTCCACTGATTTGGCGTCATATTCAAGAAAGGAAATTCTGGGTGGAAGTCATCAAAGTATAGCTGACAAAAGATATTGAGAAGCCCAAGAGAAGGAAGATGAGAAGATCCAGCCCCTATAGGACTTTCAGAAGCAGGTCTTTCCGAATTCCGAGCTATGTCTTGGTATAACTCCGACGAGATCCATGGGTTGGAAGGCAGAGTATCTTCGTCACCAGGAGAGTGGGTTTGTGGTTGCATTGAGAGGTTCACTCGTGGATCCTGAAAAGTTTCCATTTCGAATGATGACCGAGTCCTCTTTCTGCGAGGCTTTTGCAATGTTCCCCTTGCCCCCACGCTATCCACGTATAGTCTTGGAGAAGTTCTCCTTAGGTCATCGGAACCACTAACAACGGAAGTCGATCCTCCTTCAGATCGTAGTGAATGTACGGATCGTGTCGTTGATAGAACTCCCGGACTGGTGACATTCCCTGTAGCATTGGCAGTGGGCGGAAAAGTCATCTGAGATTCAGGGTTCCATGAACTTGGCTGTTGAGGCGCTAAATCAACATTCAGATTACCTTGTATCTGAGCTCCTACCAAGGGCGTGAAGAATATAGGTACTGAGGGGTCAGCCAAAGCGGCGAATCTAAAGTCCCAATCCCTCCAGACTGACGTGCTGGGCGACATCCAGTTAATCGAGTCATGGATTTCGAACGATAATCCGTCCTGATATCCGGATTGAGGAAGATACTGGGCGCCAACATTAGGAAATTGTTGAAAATCTGAAAGATAAGAGTTTCCAGAAGTCGACCAAGTAGCGTCCCATTGTTGTTCTTGACTTCCGGTAGTAAGTTGTGCAGAAAGAGCTGTTTCCTGGACTTGTAAATTAGAAGCACCATGCATAGGTCCACTCCCAATATCTTCTCCTTGAGCGTCAGAGATTTGCTGTTCGTTTGATTCACCATCGCCATGAGTAGCGTTCTGAGATCCCGTTAAGACTGCCGGATCTTGGGTGTATCCAGTCGATTGTACAGAACTTGACCTCGGGACTGAAGCCATAGGGTATCTGCACTCAATCCCTTTCTTTTCGCAATTATTGCATGGGGTTTGTCCTGAGCATCGAACTCGACCAGAAGCACATGCTATGCAAGCCCTGAACGAACTTCCCGATTTTGCTGTCTTCACAGTCCCGTCATAGGTATGAGAGCGCTCATGGCGTTGAAGTATGTCACTAATTATTGTTAGTATTGTTCTGGAGACTGGAATAGCTATATATACGCCCTTGTGAATGCCTTTCGGCATGTCCGACAATGGAAAGGCTTCTCTCTTGTATGGCTTCTTATATGGCGGCTGAGATGTTCTCGACGAACGAAACGAGTGCCACATATACCGCAATTGAATGCATAATGTCTGGAAGTGTCTATTGGTGGCTCCGATGACTGTGTTGTCATGATGCCAACAGAGTGAAGATGCAACAAGTGAAGATAGAAGAATGGAGGGAAGTGAGGTTCGGAAAGAGGGGGGAACTATGCCGAATTCAAGCTAGCGTCTCATGGGTCGAGTCTACCTATCACGTGCCCTTCATTTCAATCTTTAATATCAACAAAATTTATGGCCAGGTATGTTTTAGAGTAAAAGATCATATTGCAGGTCAATAAACTGAACTCTCTCACTCGTGCTTGGAGAAATTGAAAGGGGAAAATGAAAAGCGATTGATGAGTCCAAAGGCACTCATGGTAGAGGGAAAACGCTCTAGGACCATACCTACAAGGGGAAACCCCAGAGTCCAGCTTAGAAGACTCAAGCCAGCATTTAACCTAATGCTCCACTTCAAAAATAAATAGTTCTGGTCTTCACAATTACTCCTGGGTTCGAAACCTCCGTCCAGAGCCCAACCTTTCTTTCGAATCTGCTTCCACTTCGCACTCGTATCCGCAAAATCGCCCTTGCTCATATATTCCTGTTTCAAAGCCAGAGTTCTCTCTGCTAATGCAACAAGAACCTCAGACTTACACAGATGAAGGATTGCGGTGGGTAATTCGGAGGTACTATGGCGAGTGGAATGAGAATGCAGTGGTTTGTAATCTTCTGATATGGTTTTGTTTAATTAGCTCTTCAAGAAATCTTGGAAAGGTCGATGGAGTGATGGCTAGTGAATGGCATCTTTCGTGGATCTTCTTCTCTGTCTCGAGAACCTTTATCGTCATTTATTAAGGCAGTAGATATACATATCTTCCTGTTCTCGAATCATTTTTTTGTCGACGCTGGCTTCGCTGATTTGCTTTCTGGGAGGTCGGCTTGTTCTTGCCAGGCTTGAATTGCGTGCTGGTCTTGAGTTGAGTTTGTATCGACTAGATTGCTCGCTGCATATGACCTGGGGTATATTTCGGCCATGACGATTGTAATATGGTGGAACTCTCCGGGTTCTGAATAATTAGATGTTTGATGAGCAAAGTTGAAGAGAGTCTGGGTAAAGAAGACCTGGCCTTGAATCTGCTCGCCGGTCTAGCCGCTTTGCCTTGGACTTGAGCCGTTGAAGCATTCAGAGGAGGCTGGATTACAAGTACCGCGAAGTCTGAATGTCATTCTCTCGGGGACGACCAGAACCAGACTAATCCTAAAGTAGACTCGAGTCAATCAGATATCTCATGTGACTTTGTTGATAAACAGGACCAGGCTGCGATCCTGGCAAACTTCCTTGATTTTACACGTCGACCACTTCTTCAGGGCACGATTGGCAATTCTCTTCGTGTGGGCATCCAAAAAAAAAGCAAAGGACGTGGTCTGCAAAGCCCAAAGATTGCAAGAGTTGCAGGAGACGGTATTTTTACTTGACTCCCGAGCTGTGCAAGTTGAACTCTAGGCTAATACTAGACGGATCGGTAGAACACACCAGCCTTGACTATGACAATGTCAGAGACCAAAGCCGCGCCCACTGGCGTCGTCGTCTGGACATTTGCTTGCAAGCATACGCTTGCCTCCATTGGATTGCCTGCACCAACATCTGATCCTTCATCTCCCGAGCAATGTGTATCATGCAAATATTTATCTGGCTTCGGAAAAGAGGCTGCAACTGATCAACGTCAAAAGGATATCAAAGCTGTTGAGATCCTAAGAGTACAAATTGATGGCACGAAGAAAACAATCCACGAGGCCAAAACTGCGGGTATGGAAGCTTTGATTCCGGCCATGGAAGAGACGTTGAAGACATACACCGGAATGTGGATGCAAGCTACCTTGAAGGTTTGAAGGATGAGTTAGAGGATGTCGCCCCACACAATGCTCGCCATTCCTTGGAGAACAGCTTGAATGAAAGTGTCAAGAGGTTGGAAGCTTTGGAACACATTGTTGAGGTTGCGGATGAAGGAGCACTTATGAATCTGGAGATGAAGGGCAGATTGATTGGCTTGAGAAAGAATGTCATCAAAGCTCAAGACTTGTACGATGAGGAGGTCCAAGCTAGTATCGATGATCTGGCAGAGATTCTTGCAGAGTGTCTACACGAATCGAAGGAGATCTTGGAAGATGTTAAGGCCAACATTGACTAGCTGTAGAGAAGCTGCTATGATGGCGTTTAGCGTACATGTGGGGTCTGTTATGTGTGGCTAGATGATTATGAGAGGCAGTAATATCATGAGTGGGATAACGGTCCAGCTCCTGGGATAGACATCACTGTATCTAGAATTTCATAAAAAAAATAATAAATAAAAAAAATAAAAAATAAAGAAATAAAAAAACCTGAGATAAAGAGGAAAACAACTCCGTTTCTTCGTCTTCTAGAGCTATATTGAATAGTTTCTGAAGCTGTTTATTTTCTTCTTACTTTACAACTTCCTAGTTAAAGAAGATAACTTTTCGCGGATATTAACTTTAAATAAACTAGGTTACAAAGTAATAAGTAGTTACTTTTATTAAAATATAATTAATTATAATCTCGGTTTATTAAATATAAATACTTTTATAATTATTATATAATAACTTAGATCTTTTAATAATAAAAATATATTATAAAATTATAAACTTAATTGATTATTATAATTATAAATAATATAAAGTCTTTTATAAATATTTATTTTATAATAAATACTTTATAATAATTTATTTAATTTTATATACTTTTTAAAGATTTATAAAATCTTATTTATAATTTTCTTTTTTAATAATCTTTTAAATTATATTCTTAATATTCTTTAATGCAAGTTATTTTATTAATATTATATATTTTTAAAATAATAATAACTTTATAAGTTTATTTATAATTATATTTTTTATTAATATTTATTTAATTATAAATTCTTTTATTTATACTTTTTATTTAAACTAATAAAAATATATATTAATATATTTAATCTTAGTTATTAATTATAAAATATCTATTATAAAAAGTTAAATTAATTAAAAGTTATTATAATAAATTTTGAAATTAATTTAAAAATTAAAATTAATATTTTTAAAAAAATAATTTTATTATATAAACTTTTTTATAATTAAAAATAAAATAAAAAATTCGGATTTTATATTTAAAATTATAATTATCTTTTATTTTATTATTTTATAATAAATTATTTTTTTATATAGTTTAAAATAGAAATTATTTAAATTAAACTTTATTTTTATATTATTAATATAGATTATATTATTTATAATAATAAAAATATTATTTTTAAAAAGATTATTATTAAATTTAATAATAAAATATTTTATTATTATAAATATTTAAAATAATAATTAATTACTTGAAAATAAAAAATTAATAAATTTTATTAGATTTTAATTAGTTTAGATATTATCTTAATAATATTAAACTTTATAATAATAATAATATATATTAAACTCTTTAATTTATATTAATATTCTTTAATTTAATATATTATTAATTATTTAAAGTTCTTAGTTAATTCTTTTAATAATAATAATATAATATAATTTTTTAAAATTATTTTAAATTATTTAATTAGTTTTTTAATACAAAAATCTTAAATAAAAAAAATTTACTTTTAAATTAATTATATATAATTCTAATATTTAGAAAATATTAAATTAAATCAATCTTTTAAATTTTAAATTTAATTATAAAGTTTCTTTTAAAATAATATATTATTATTATATTATTAATATAAAAAATTAAAATTAATTAATTATTTATAAATAAATAGTTTATATTTAAAATTTAATATAATTCTAATTATTTAAAAGTTTTAATAAAATAATAATATTATAAAAATAAAAAGATTTTAAATTTATAAAATATTTAAAATATTTTAAAAATATATTTATTTTATTTAAATCTAAAAAGAAATTTATAATAAATTAGTTTTAATATTTTAATATTTATAAATATATTAATTATATTATAGTAATAAAATTTAAGATTGAATATTATAAGAATTATTATAATTATATAAAAGATTTATATTATTAAAATTATTATATAAATCTTATTATTATCTTTTTATTTTAAATTTCTTTTTATTATAATTTTTATAATAAATATTCTTAATAATTTATTTTTAATTATTTTAAAGTAAATTAATTATTTTTAACTTTATATTAATAATTTAAAATAAATAATAATATTAATTAATATATTTATTTTAATTTTTTTATAAATAAAAACTATTTTTTAATAAATTAGATTATATATATAATATAATTAATTTTATTTTTTTAATAAAAATTAATAATAATATTTATTTTATTAAAAAATATAAAGATCTTTTATAAATATAATATTATATTATTAATATTTTTTTTTAATTATTAAAATTCTTTTAAAAGATTTTCTAAAAAATTATTAATTATATCTTCGAATTTATTTAAATTTGAATTATTATTAAATTAGTTTTTAATTATAAATATTTAAAAATTAATATTAAATTCTAATAATAAAAATATAAAAATTTAAATATTTTATATATTATTAAAATTTATTTTTATGTTAAATAACTTTAAAGTTTCTTAATTAATTAAACTTTTATTATATAAAATAATTTTTATTATTTAATTAGTTAATTTTTTAATTAATTGATTAGTTTATAATAATTTATTTTCTTAATTTATAATTTATTTAAAAATATTCTTTTTTAAAATCGAATTTAATTTATAAATTTTAATAATATTAAAATTATTTAATAAATATTTTTTTAATAAATTAACTATTATATTTTTTATTCTAATAATTTTTTTAAATTTAAAATCTAAATTTAAAATCTAAATTTTGAAAATATTAATTAAATTATATTTAATAAAATATTTAATATAAAGATATATATATAATTTATTAAATTTAAAAATTAATTTATTTAATATATATATTTTATATTTATATAAATATAAATATATTAATAAGAGTTTTTTATTTATTATTAATTTAAATAATATTTTCTATTTTCATTATTTTATAAATATATAGTTTCTAAAATAAATAAAATATTTAATAATTTCTAATTATAAATTTTATAAAAGATTAGTTTTAAGTTTTATTATATATATTTTTTATATAATTTATTTATTTATTATTTTAAGTATTTTATTTTAAGTTTATATTATTAATATAAATTATTAGATTTTAATATTTTTTTTAAATAAAATCTAATAAATTAATTTTATAAATTTATTTTTTTATAAAAACTTATAAATTAGATTTTAAAATTAAAATATATTTTAATTATATTAATTATTTTAATAAAGAAAGTAGATAATTAAAATAAATAAATTTATAATTTAACTATATTAAATTTATTATTTAAATATCTAATATCTAATATATCTTTAACTTTATTATATTTTATTTTAAAATAAATTAAATTTTATATAATTTTATTAAATAAAAGTTTATTTTAAATATAATTTTTAAAATTAAATCTATAATAATCCGGATATTTAAAGCTCCTAGATTCAGTAATTATAATATATTATATTTACTCGATCACTTGATAGTAAAGTAAACTTTTTAGTATACTTAGTATATATATACTTTAAGTATATAACTTATATAATTATTATATATATATAAGCTCTTAAAATCTTTCAACCTTTTTAATTCTCTAGTTATTGATTTTAAGAATAGTATAATCTTTATTTATAATATATTATTATATTATTAATAACTTATTACTAATCTCTTTAACTAACTAATAGCTATCTAAATAATACTTTATTTCTAATCTTTCTTATTTAGAAAACTACTAAATTATAAAGAGAAGATCTATTTTATAAAAATAATATAAATATCTTTTACCTTTATTTACTCTTTCTTACTTTTTTATTTTTCTTATAACTTACTTTTATTCTCACTCTCAATACCGATCTTTTCGATAATATATCTTTTTCTTAGAATACTAATCTTTTTAAGAAAAGTAATAAAACTCTTTATAATAATATCTCTAAGCTAGACCTTATCTATTTACTTAGTTATAAATACTTTAAGAATAATAGTAGCGATCTAAGAGATAAGTCTTATAATAATACCCTTCTAAATTCTAATATTAATATAGAAAGTAGAAATAAAGGAAAAGAAAAAATAACTAATCTTTAATCTTTTTAATTATAGAATTAGAGCTCTACTTTATCTTTAATAAATAATAAGATTATAATATTAACTATATTAATATAAAACTTATAAATATAGTTTAGAACTTAATAATAATAATCAAAACTATAATAAGAATAAATTATTAAATTAATTTTTATTTATATCTCTTTTAATACTTCTTCTAATATTACTATTATTACTCTCTCTTTAATACCTTCTTAATAAAAATATTTATAATAAGATTATCTAATTCTTTTAGTAAAGTACTAAGATCTTATCTTTAAACTAAAAGTATTAAATAAACGAACCTTTTATAATCTAACTAATTTAATAGTTAAGGAAATATCTAAGTAATATAGAACTAAATATATTATATCAACCTTATATATTTATTTCTAATTATTTAATAACTTTATTTAAAATCTACTTTCTTTTATATATCTAACTCGCGACTCTTCTTTATTTAATTCTAATTTAGACCGACTTTCTTAAGTTACTAATCTTACTAATAAGTTTAATAATAGTTTTAATATCTCTTTATTTTTATAGAAATATATAGTTCTTAGTAGACTAACTATATATATTTATTTTAATAAATACTAAACTTATAAGTATATAGGTAACTAGATCGAGAGTATTACTTTGAATTATTTAAAAAGATTATTCTTTTAAAAACTACTTTTAACTACTAAATAGTTAATAGATAAACTATACTCGCTTTTTTATAATAAATTAGAATCTATCTTTACTAAAACTAAATATTAAATATTATTTATAATTATATCTAGACTCTTGTCTTTATTTAAAGAGTTTTACTATTAACTTTATATTCTAATATCTATTAACTAAATTAATAAGAAAACGATCTATAAAAATCTACTTTTTAAACTTATTTAATATTACTAGAATTAGATTAAAAGTATCTAATATTAAGCTATCTCTCTTTAAGAACTAGTTAGATACTTGAATTTTATAAAATAATAAGATAATATTAATAAGTTGTTAATATTTCTCCGACCCTTTTATATTACTATAATATCGCCTCTAATATATTATCTTATTAGTACTTTGATTAAAGCTAGTAGAGAAATTATTATTAATTAAACTAACTACTCTTTATCTATTTATAAAACTGATCTTACTTACTTTAACTAGTTAATATCAGTTAATTCTATTACTAATAAAACACTCTCTTACTTTGTATTAAAGAACTCTACTTTTACTCTTTAAAGTAAACTAAGAGATAATCTACTTTTTAAAAGTATCTCTAGTTAATTCTATAATAGTATTTTTTATTATATTAATATTATCGATATTAACTCTTTTAAATAAAAAGAGGAATATCTTAATATAGTAAGTAACTAAAAATAAGAAGATAAATATAAAACTAAAGTTATTATTATTATTTATATTAATAATAATTAAGTAAAAGACTATATCTAGTAAAAGACTCTTTATTAAATAAAATAAAAGATATAAGATACTTGGATTTAATTAAACTATTTAAAGGAAAGTATATAATATTCCTTTATATATTATTAAGAAATCAATATTTATTTTAAACTAAAGCTTTTATTAACTTTAAAGTAAATAACTTCGTTTTTATTAATATTATATTCTTTAAAATACTAAACTCTATTTAGAAGGTTATAATAAAAAAATTGAAAATACTTTATTAGTTAAAAGCTATAATAGTAAATAATACTAAGTAATATCTTATTATATTTATTTAAACTTACTAATTAATAATCGATTTTAAATTTATACTCTTTTCTTAATTACCTACTTTATATACCTTTTAATTCTTAGAAGAATATAATTATTAGAAAATCAGATTCTTTTTAATTATAAATAATATAAGTTACTTTAGTTTATAAATTTATCTTCTAATTAAACTTACTCCCGACTTTTAGTATATATTTATACCGATCTCAATCTTTATATAATTAATTATAAATATTAGAAAGATATTAAATAATAAGATTATAAATTAAATAAATACTAGTAATAACAAGTTAGTATTAATTGTCTAGACAATTAAGTAGCTATTTTAACTATAATAGTATTAATAATATTATAATAAATAGAAATAAAAGAAACTTTATCTTATTTAATAAATTAAAAAATTAAATTAACTTTTATTAAAACTTTATAATAGTTACTTAGTTTTTATAAGACTTTCTTAAAAGATTAAGTTTATATTCTTAAAATAATAAAAACTAACTTTAAAATTAAATTAGAAGGATTACTCTTTATTAAATATATTTAATAGTAACACTCTAAGTCTTTTTAGATATTTTAAACTAGTCGCTCTAAATAACTAATCGACTTATATATAATCTCTAGAACTATATTCTATATACTCTATTATCGAGATAATTAGTATAAACTTAGTACTACTTTGATTTATAAGATTAACCGACTATTTAAAGACTAATAAACTGAAAAAGATAATAAGTAAGTTATATTTTTATTAATATAATAATTTCGTTTTATCTCTTATTCTTAACTATTTAATATAACCTCTTTATTCGAGATTAATATTAAGCCTCTGATCTTTGAAAAATATTAGAAATTTTTAGCTATATTCTTTAAAGTCGAATTAAATACTTTATTGTTTTATTAGTCTTATAACTATAAGATCACTTTAGAGGAAGATATAGAAGATAAGCTTTATTACAATTTATTATATAAAATATCGACTAAAGAATTAAAGATTATTAAAGAATATTTTATTAAGAATTTAGTTAAAAGATTTATTAAATTAAATCAAACTCTATTTATTACCCCGATCTTCTTTATTAAGAAACTAAATAGATTATTATACTTTTATATTAACTTTTATATACTTAATACTCTGACTTATAAAGATCGCTATTTATTATTACTTATTGATAAGACTTTTACTTATATTTTTTATATAAAGATCTTTATTAAACTAAATATTAAATAAATATTCTATTATATTAAAATAAATCTAGTTTTAAAAGAGTTTATTATATTTTATATATATTATAATATTTATAAATATAAAATTATATTATTTAAATTAATTAATAACTTTATAATATATTAATATTATATAAATAATATTCTTTTTAATTATTTAAATATTTTTTATATAATATATCTTGATAATATTTTAATTTATTTTAAAGACTTATTTAAATATTAAATTTATATAAAACTAATTTTATAATAACTTTAAGATATTAGATTATAAACTAATTTTAAAAAATATAAATTTAATATTATTTATATTAAATACTTAAGATTTAATATCTTAATTAATAATATAAAAGTAGATTTTAAAAAAGTAATTATAATATAATAATAGATTTATCTAATAATAATAAAAAGTATATAATTATTTCTTAGATTTTATAATTTTTATAAATATTTTATTTATAATTTT